>WOVY01000004.1:0-185143 GCA_013436015.1 Rhipicephalus annulatus
TTGCCATGTGCTCCTCCTCACTGTACAAGGAGCAAGACTAGTGGGCACACAAACACGTATTTAAAAAATGTTGTAAGGTGAGCACTGAGAAGCTGAACACTTTCCAAAAGGCTCAAGAGGTTAAGGTATTGTTTCTAGCTACTTTTGGGCACCCATAGCTAGTTGTGCTGCTGCAGTTAAAAAATAAGTAAATGTTAAAAATTAATTGGAGGTGGTTTGGCACCCATAATTGCAGTTACATACAACTAGGTTTCAATGCGTAAGCAAATCTGTTCACTCTAAATCAATCCTAATGATATCTGAAATTCAGGAAATATTCACAGAAAAGCTCAGGAAAAGGCTAAGTGGTTGCCCCCTTGAACGTGAAGGAGATACCCTTCTTCTAAAAGGTCAATAGACAGTCTAGTAGTCTCGATATTACATCACTATAAAATATTCTGGTGTGGTGCTTTTCATCCTGCATGTTATAATGAGAGGGGTTTTTAATAGAACTGTTGTCACTTTGCCCTGCGTTGCTGAAATTGTTCACATAGTTATAATACATGAATCACTTTATGCCTTTTGATTTTATGCAAATGGTTTGCTTACCCAGTCGGTTTAACTTGATTTGGAAAATCATAAATTCTCTAAAATTTTTTTACTATACAGCAGGTTTTATTTTAAAATACGCGACCATTGATGTGAACGCAGTTGGTGGCGTGCTTGATTATATCCTTCACTATCACCACTCTAACTACACCTGCTACAGTGCATAGTGTGACAAAGTAATGGTACTTAACATTACTGGCAGCATACACTTTTATGTCTCAAAATGTTAAAAAGCCTGGTAAAAATGTGTGTACGTTTTTTTTCGCTCCAACTAAATATTCTGGTCTACTCAAAGTAGCTTCCACTCTTTTAAGGTCCTCAAACTATTAGGTGTTCAAAAGAAGTATCAATGCCATATGCTTTCTTTGTCAGCCTACTCACCACTCTAATAATGAGAATTACCCGACAACATTACCCAGTAAAATATAGGGATGTAATAAAAAGTAATGTCAATTCAATTGTCAAAAAACGTTGCCAAGTACGTTTTTGTTCACTTTTCTTCACAATTTTGTTAAGTTACTTTTGATAACCATCCCCTAGTTTGTTTGGCATCATTTTCTGCTAGTTTCATTATAATGTGTTCAACAAAGACAACAAACCCTTAAATTTATAGTTCTTTCCTTTACTCATGAATCTGAAACAGTGAATCTCAGTAATCTTAGCGGTGTGTGACTTGTTTTTTTTTATCAGTTGTGGCAGTGTTCAAGTACATGCATTTAGGTGGGAGGGCGAACCATTGCCACCTCCTGTGACTAGCAGATTTTCTGAGAACTGACAGATGCATAATGCTGCCAAAGAAGTATAGGGATATTGGAAGTAATCGTAACGTAATTGCAATCGTAATGTAATTGCCAGTAGGCAAAAAAGTGTCCCACACTCGCCATAATGGTAACAGGCAGCGCTGACTGACTCTTCCATGTATAAATGCCATATATACCGTACAAATGGAAGAGGGATAGCCGCCATGGTAGCTCAGTTGATAGAGCATCGGACATGTTATTCGACGTTAGGCTCGGTCCCTGTACAGGGCGGTTATCTTTTTTTTCCTTCTACTTTTCTTTCTTCACAATTACAAACACTTCTATTCTTCTTGAAGATTTTCTGTGTAAAAAAGTACCTTATAATCTGAAGAGGCAAACAGAATGTGCCAGTGTACGAGTTAGCTCTTGTAGTGGTTACAAGTAAGATATGTTTTGAAGAATAAATCATTCTGCCACTTGCCTAAAGAATGGCTACAGGACATGGCGCTGGATGCACTTTGTTATTTTTGAATCAAGCATCTTTATTCTATTTTTATAAATTACATGGGATACACATGACGGTATCACACACTTTAATGCCACAAAGATTATGCAGCGAACAATGTTATAAAATGCGAAAATTGCATAAGGATAAGGTGAAAACTGCACCCTCAACGAGAATGTACAGGGAGCAGAGGGTGCCCGGCGTCATTCCTTCTGCCCGTGCTTTCAAGTGCGAGCTGTTTTCACCTCGTTCTCACCAACTAACTAAATTTAGATGTGGTCGTTACAGTGCAAGAGGATGCTCCACGGGAAACTAGGTTTGTCTCAAACTCTGTGTGTGGTCTTTCTAACTATATGGTGCCCGGTTCAAGAGTTCAATGCAGACCAAATCGTGTAAAACAGGACCGTGTAAAATGGGACCGTGTAAATAAAATAAAATGGACTATGTAAATAAACAGGATCGTGTAAAATGTCGTTTTCGTGTGCAACTGTAGTTGTGGTTGTGCTGAATGACCTTCTTTATATACACTACATAACAAACTTGCTCCTTTAGAGTCGAGTGCATCTTCGGATCGATTGTAAATGTTTGCATATGCGAGGCCTTAAGTTTTATAAGAAATTCCTCAGTGTGGCCACGAGAAAATGGTGTGTTCAGCGAAAATTTGCGTATCATTATATACAACTCCTAAAGCCTCGTCTACAACTTTTGTGCAGGTTGACCTTGAGCAGAAAACGAGGAGCGGCAGCAGCCCCCCAGAAAAGAGCAGCACCCTCCAAGCTCCCCAAGCTCTCTTCCACAGGAACAGCAAGGTCACTGTGTGGCATTAAAAACCATTGCCAGGAGTGCCCTTATCAGTACACTGTGCTGCTCTTTCATCGCAGAAGACGAATTTGACTACTCCAGAGGAACTTCACGCTGTGTATTGTGAGTGCTTCAGTGGTTTTGTTTTTGTCCAGCCAGCAGTTAAGAAATCATGAGTCATATTCAGCCGGGATGGCTAGAGGGAGTCGGGCAGGCATGTTTGGACATTTGTCTAGCCAAGTAGTGCCAATTTTCGCACTGGTCCTGTTGGAGTTACTGCCACAATCACAGAAGCTACGTCACCCTCTCTAAATGTGCAGATGTGTCGGGGAAGATTAGCTGCATTAGGTTTTTTTATAACTGATAGCTGCCAACATTCTTCATTATACAGGAGTTTTGTTCCTCACTTATGGGTGTAAAGCCCCTTCACAGAAAAAATGCAACACGTCTACTTCCATAAGGCTCCAAGGCCCTACTTGTAGGTTTTTTCGGCTTGTATCATAAGCACCCTCGTTTGGGTGTACATGAACATTTTATAAACATGTACAGCGGAAAAATTTGGGCGGCTGGTCGTTTTGGTCGTTGTCATGTTCCTCGCAGTATTCTTAAGCATGTTGTACATTACGTTGTCAATCTGGTTCATGTGCATAGAAGACATTACGAAGTTCAGGCTACAGTATAAAAAGCCTAGAAGCAAGCTATCAATAATTTTTAACAGAGTTGCTTATTCTGATACATGATACATCACTAAACTTTCGTGCGTATTCATCAATGTAAGCTCGTATTAGTGTTATCCAAAATGAAGATGTGAGTCGACAGATAGAAACGTCTAGTGGGGTAATCAGGGTGAGCAGTGGAAGTGTCTCAGACAGGCTGGCCGATGTTGCGATAGGAGGACCTATTTTTAGAAGTCAACCTTGTCATCCTTGGCGTGTTAGTTTAAATGGGGACAGTAATGACATCATCTTTTGGTGTAGGCGTGTGTGCCTGTTGGAAATGTTTGTCTGAAAAAAAAACCTATAAAGCAGAAGAGTGCAGCCCTTGCTTCTTTTCAAGTTAGGTTGCGCTGATACAAAGTGTTCTCCTGTCGGAGGTTGGGGGTAAAGGAAGCAAAAAAAGATAAATGATAGAAAAGAAGAAGAAAGAAAAGAGGAGGCAAAGTAAAAGTAGTGCTACAATGCTCCTACTTGCATCTCCCCTTTCCTTTTTTCCCTTGTTTTCTTTTTTCACCCTTTTTTGTTACATTTGCATTGTCCCATCTAGTGCATGAATCAATGACACATGGCTTTGCTATAGCAAAGATGCCTATGTGGTGTTGGATTGAACAGTGCATTGTACTTCATTCAGTTAATTACAGACTGATCAGTCTTGCAATAAGTGCTTCCTGTCTATTACCACATATCATCAAATGAAAAGTTTGTGCTTGGCTCTTAGTATGCTGGAGTATAGCTTGTGTCTTGGACTACTCAAAATAATGCTATTTTGCTGCTGTTTATGGTAATGAATTTATCCAACAAGAAAATATTTTGCCTTGTAAACTTTGTCAGACCTGCCTTTCTTTTTCTTTCCTATGCCGGCATTGTATGTGAGGGAAGCAGTAACAGAGAGGTGATAGCTTGAGCTTCGGACGAATAAATGCTGGCAGTGAGGCAATTACACATCAAACATCCCAGCCATTTTGCCAACCATCCTAAATGTGTTTTGAAAAAAAAATATTGTGCTCGTTTACTGCATTTAAAACAGCAAAATGCTAAAATATATCGCAGAGAACAAAAATTTAGGCCACGTTGGTGCCTTCAGGACTTCCCAGGATGTCGTCTGGGTGTTGTTTGTAAAAAGTAAAACTAAGTGTTTCAAAAATACTGCCTCTTCTACACCAAATACGGTCTAGGTATTAAGGAAAGGTGATTGTGCGTAGCGCATGAAGCTCAGTAATATTAGTGCAATTTTTTTGCCACATCGAAAGCAAGGAAGCAGTTCTTTTTATATGGCAAGTTATATGATCACACTTTGTCTTAAAGTAGAAATGAATTTTTGAAGTTTTCTTATGATGGCTGTTTTCTGCAATTGATATACGATAGCTTCCGTTCCGAAGTTCCCCATGGCCCTCAATAAGAGACTTCAAAAGTCATTTTCCTCATTTAAACAAAAATTGTAATGATAACACTTGCCATATAACAAGACCTGTTTATTTTCTTTCAAATTACACATAAAAGTAATTTTCAATTAGACAAACACACAGCTCAAATTGCATCTCAATGTGGACAAAAACGATTATACAGTGATTTTTGTAATCTGGACCTAATATTATTTTTTTTCGTGAAATATAACTTCTGTGCAGTGAGTATTTGTGGCTCAAATATTCATACAAAGTGCAGTATAGCCATACAAGAAATGCAAACGATAAACAGTTTGGTTGAATTCTTCAAAGCCTATGTAGCGGAAAAATTGCACTAATGTTACTCGGCTTCAAATACTTTAAGAAGCACCTTTACTTAATATGTAGATCGAATTTGATATGGCAAGAAAAAGCGGTACTTTGAAGTTTTTATCACAAATAACACCCGCACGACATTCTGCGAAATTCTGAAGGTACCCCCGTGACCGCTACTTTTTTCTCTTCAAAACATTTCTGCAAATAACTATTTTCAGAAGAGTAAATTACCATCATTTTTTAAACTATACATCTGTGATGGTCGCCAGGCAGTATGGTTTGTATGTTTGGTGTAGAATAGCCCAGTGCAAAAAACAACAAATGCCTGAGCATCCTTTGACGCTCGGGCAAGTTTGAAAGCATTTGTTTGTTAGCAGCAATTCAGTTAAGCCCTTGTCTTTATGCTTAGGCCCAGAAACAAAACACAAGTAACCAAAGTAGTCCTAAGAGTCATGCAGTCTCGCTGTTCCAAGGCTTGTGGAGCCTAATTTAGTGCAAGCTTCACCACTTTTTAAATATTCAGATTCAACCAACAGGTTTTGGAGGCACAGTGCATTTTCTGCTAACTTGTTTCACGCCAGTTACTTAGAAAAAAAGCGGAAAGTAGAGGTGAAAATACCATTTCAAAGGCATTGTAGGTAACAACAGAAAGGACTGCTTTCTTTTTTTGTGTGGTGCTCGCCTGAACGCTGTGCTTTTTGTGGTATAGTTCATTGTCTAGTGAACATAGGCCTTAAAAACTAACATTAGCCGTGTTGAGGTCGATTTCTTGGTTATAGTCATAGTAGCCATATTAAAAATATATGACTTCAAACTTGATTGTTCTTTTGAAGATTTTTTCTTGCATATTGATATTTCAGAGTCTTAGTCAATTTTGTTATAAGAAAACGCGATGTCATAATAGGGTCACTTGTTGTAGAGTCGTTCAGTTCTACCTTACCTTTTACATTCCTAATAGAGCAGTTATTTTCTATATCGGTATTTAAAATGGAATGAGCATGCTGTATGTAGTAAGGTGTAAGCACTTACAGATAGCACATGCACCCAACTTTTCTGTTGGCAGTTTATTTCTGGTATTCTTGATTTATATGTGGGGTTTCACGTCCGAAAACCACGATATGATTATGAGAGACGGCGTAGTGAAGGGCACTGGAAACTTCGACCACTTGGGGTTCTTTAACGTACACCCAAATCTGAGCACACGTGCCTACAGCATTTCTGCCTCCATCGGAAATGGAGCCGGGATTTCACACCGGGACCTGCGGGTCGGCAGCCGAATTTCTGTTACTCTTGCTCCCCTATATGTGTGCAGTTCGGTTATAGTTATCTGGCTTGCACAGATTTTAAATGGCACCTGCCTGGTCCTGCTTGCTTTCATGGTGATATTAACCTTCATAAGTTGCATTGGTTTAGCTCTCAAAATTGTTCAAGATGCCAGTTTTGTGCACAAACTGTATAGTATAAAGGCAGCAGATGTACAAGCACACACTATTAAATGTACATTGAGAGCTTTCACTTGCAGTTTCGAAAGTTTTACTGTGAAGGAAGCATTTAAATCAAAATTTCATAAGGACATATTAATCGATTATCTCTACCATTGAAAATCGTGACAACCTAGTTATGTCCACTGTGATAAGCATGCTGTTATCTTTGATGTGGCAGAACTAGTTTATACACTCATTCCTTCTATTATTCACATATGCATAACATGAAGAATTGTGTGCCTTACATTTTCAGTTTCATTCTGTGTGTTACATTTCTTGTGAATGTGAACTAATGTGCTAACATGTGTCTCTGACAATACTTGTGCCAATTATTTTCATTTACATGTGCCTATGAAGGACACATAAGTTCTATGGCAGTGACCTTCCAAATATACAATGGTGCCGGAGCCTCAAGCAGCATTTCACCGATCTCCACAAGGCGTTCATGAGACAAACACAGCGCCACACTTTCACAGTGCTATGATTAATATTTATGTTTAAACATTTAGTTCTAAAATTGCTGTTACATTGTGTTTTGTGCCACCATCCTGTGGCTTAGGTGGAGCTCGTGAAATTACGGTGCAGTCACCTCATTTGTGTACCATCAACACTGCAATGTCACTATTCACAGCTGGAGCATATAGACAAATAAAAAAATATATTGATTGTAGCAGGGCTGGTGTGTATAATAATGCTTCTATATTGATAATAATAACTTTATAAGTTCTTTAGGTCTTGCATAGAACACTGCATTAATGTGTTGCAATGTAACCACCATTTATGATCGCTAGCATGTTAATTTAGTATTTTGTAATGTATTTTATTTGAAAGGTGATTTTGCTTTCGCATCACGACAATTAGAAAGATGCCGATGATTCAATCCCTCATTAAGTAGCTTCTTAACACATTTTTTCTTTCAAGCCTTTGTTTACTCATCAAGGCTGTTTCAGAGAGCAAACATATTTCACCTTCATGCAACATATTAGGAATGAAATATACATATATATTTCTACACAGTACTTGCTTTTGCAAACAACGAGAATGGCCAATTGCTTTTACTCGAGATCTAGGAGGTCTATTTGATCTTTGCAAGATGCAGCATATAGCTGCATGGTTTCTGCATTATGCTGATTTCCGTAAGCTGCTTATCGGGTAATTTAGCATGATATGGCACTTTCCGTAGGCTGCGGTTGTCCGCATCTCTGCGCACGATATGACGCTTTCCGTAAGCTGCGGATGTCCGCATCTTTTCGCATGATATGACGCCTTCCGTAAGCTACGGATGTTCGCATCTTTCCGCATGATGCGGCTTTCCGTAGTCCAATAATTGCGTATGTACAGATCTGTATATGCGGAACGTTTCAGTAGGGGTACGGTGGGGTCTGGATCCATCGCTGCCCGCAGGAGAGCGATGATCCTCGGATAAATCGGGGAAAAGCTGCTTTGGCGCAATAGCGTTGCTTAGCTAGAAGGTAGGGCCAGGTGGAGTCGAGAGATGAGTGGGTGTTGACTTGACAATGGCTGCACCAGGGTTGGACGCAAATGTGAGCATCGGGATCTGCTTGTAGAGGTGACGCACAGCGGCGGCACTTTGCCGGAACGCTGTGTGGGGGGGGGGGGGGGGCATTGATGAGCACGGTGCCCTATACCAAGGCACAGAGTGCAAGTTGGTGGCTTGGGTGTATGTGGACGGCCTCGGAAAGAGACGTGTTTAAAATACACAAAGCGAGGGAAGACGGTTCCAGCAAATGTTATGAGAACGGATTCAGTGGAGCCCATCATACGTGCAGCGAGTATGTCTAAAGTGAAGGATTCGAGGTCATGCAAGAGCTGAGATGGTGTGAAGTGACCACCGACGTTGTGTATGACGCCGAGACACGATATTGGAGTACTGGGGGAAGAGGGCTTAATGGTGATCGGCTTAGCATTAAGTTCCCGAATTGTAAGGGACAGTAGGAGGTGGGCAGTAAGGGGCGAGTGAGTTTTCAGAAACACAAGGCCCTGAGCAGGTTTGGCCTGAAGAGTGACCTCCGCACTTTTCTTGGGAGAGAGATTTGCGGTGGCTATGATGGTATAAATGGATGGATGGATGGAAAACTTTATTTAAAGAAAACCCTTCAGGGTTACCGGCCCAGGCTCAGGCCACCCAGACGTTTTGTGCGGTGAGGCGTAGCCTTTCTACCACTGTCCGGGCCCGCTGGATTGTCCGCAGTTGTTCGTGCAGATCTGAGCAAGTCAGCGCACTTAGCCAACGCTCCTCCAGAAGGTCCGGTTTAATATTTTCCTCTCGATATATTACTGTGCCCTGTGTGCATTGCCATAGAATATGTGCCATATCTGTGTGTTCGTGCTTACACAGAGTACAGCTTCTTTGGGGGTATTGTCTGGAATTTCCTCTGTTCAGGTGTACTGGATTTGAAAAGGTTCTGGTTTGCAATCTTCGCCAATTTGTTTCTTGAGATCTGTCTAGCTGTTTGTGTGGTGGCGGATATTCTTCTCGTTGTCGCTTATATTGTGTCAATATGTCGTGATACGTGACCAGTCTGTCTCTGTCGTCTTGTATCACATACTCATTATTGTCATCACATCCATCGTCTCCGTCAACTCCACCAGATTCGTCACCCCTTCTGTGGTCGGTGCGGGGGGCCGGGCCGTCACTGTCCGAGCCGTGGTGGCCCAGGCAGCACGCCGCCGTTGGACCAATCTTGGACCAACATCGGCTAACATCGGCACCGACGTCGGGCCGACGTCGGAAGTGCAACTTCTTCCAATGTCGGGCCGACGTTCAAGCCAATGATGGGCCGACGTTTTGCCGATGTTTTAGCCAGTATGCAACCAACATTGGGCCGACGAAGGCCCATCGTATTGCCGACAAAGCTGCCAATGTTCGGCCAACATTGGGCCATATTTCAGCCAATCACATGCCATTTTTACGCCGATGTTCGCTGCACGACGAATATTGGCTACGGATGTACGGCCGACATTGGACCAATCCAGGGCCACATTGCAGCCAATGAAAGGCCGTTATTACATCGATGTTTCCTGCACGACGAATATTGGCTACTGATTGGCTTGCCATTATGTAACCATTATTAGTAGAGAATTTTTCTTACCGGAAGATTTAAACAATATGCCTCGATGACCCGCTCTTGTAGTTTTGCAGCCCTGTATACTTGGGGCAACAGAAAATTGAATGCTGAGAACTGAAAACAGTTACTCGATCTATTTCATCTTTTATACGTCATTCCCTTTGCTAACACTAGAGGTGTAGTTTATTTTTTTTACCAATTTATTTTTTGCAATAGGGAGTGCTTTATTTGGTACTGGTATTTGGTACAGCAGATCGAAAAAAGTCGTTAGGAAGTAAATGCTGAAAGCGTATGTCCCCCACTTGCAATCCCCACATATGTCCCCCACATGATAATCGAGAATATTCATACAGTTTAGAGCATTTTTTTGTAACTAAAACATGGTGATGATGCTTCCAAATCAGCGTAAGCTAGCCGAACAGTGCACCACCGACAGTCTGCAGACCATTTATTCTTTGTTTTTTTTATTTATTTGGTACAACAAAAAATGTATACATTGAAAAATATATATACACAACTAAAAAAGGCCCGCTCTACTGCAGGTCAGGTTGCGTTGGGGGCACAGTGGCAGTGGTGCTGTCAAGGCCCTGGCTGCTGTGGCTGGGCAGGAAGCCAGCTGCCGCGAGCAGCCGATAATCTGCACTCTGAGAGTAGGGATCATCGGGCTGCTCCACAACAAATGCTTCTCTGAAGCGCCGCTTCCTGCCCCCACAGCGATCACCAGACCCTGGCAGCCACCTCTTAATAAAGTTGAGGGCCTCCGCCTGGTCGCACCCTGCTCTTTGGCAGATGACATCTGCATACAAGAACAGAAATACCATAGTACACATGAAGCACTGCAGTACAGAGAATACACATGGGTACACACACATAAAACAACGAACAAGTTAAACCTGTCACTAATCTACAGAGCCTCAGGTTCACAAAGGCCCTTTTCCCTTTTCTGCCATGAAGGCTGTACAGCACTTGCACGTCATGTGCCAATACAGCCTTCATGGCATTCACACCAATTTCTCGGAGGCCACGTCCCCCAATCTGCAGGAGGTGCTTGCGCTGTAAAAAAATGCAAGAAGCATAGATGGGGTAAACGCAACAGCACATCGAAATGTTTTCATGATAAAAATCTGCAAGAAGAGGACACTGAAAACAACAACTAAAATTTTCGGGCATCACAACGTTTCATTGTTTTTTTACGCTAACTTCAACTCACTTGACCTAAAATGGTTTCCACATCAGCCCTCTCACACTCAGTGTGAGAACCTTTTAGAGTCCTTCTCTGAATGCAGTTTTGCTGTTATGAAATCAAATACAACACTGTTATAACCCTTAATAAATATTGATTCTAGCTATGAAATAGTATATTTACTTTGTACAGTGCTCAAATTCCAATACACGTTTCTTTGAGGTTACAATGTCTTTGCCTGAATGTTGACCAGGAGTAGCTTCTACAGGTGAAAAACGATAAAGTATGTGGAATTCAAAAAGAAGCTAGGACATGTTTTTAATCAATGCATTGTAAGCAGAGCACAAGAAGATAAATGAACATGATCAAGGCGTACTAAGAGGCAGCCTTAGAGCGACCAAATCTTGGTCATAGATGAAACTGATAGAAAAATAAAGGTCGCATTAGATGGTCGCACCATTTGCTGTTTATATTTTTCTGTGATAGCCAACAAAGAGGCATGTCGCTTTAGAAATCTCATCACAATAAACAAAGGTGCATTTTTCTACACCCTGCGAAATGAGGTGCATGTTAGATTTTTAAAAAAGTAAGAAATCGGCTAACACAAGGCAGGGTGAACTGTAGCTCAATGTAGAGAGAGCCGCAGCGGACACGAAATAGGGTGATAAATGAACAAAATTACTGAATGTCTGTTTTAAGCAGGCTATTGCTAGTCACTGCCCATCAAACACACGATGCCACCTACATCGTCTGCTAGCTTAGGACAGTTCACTCGGACTTCACAGACTATAGTAAATACAGTGGAATCTCATTAATTCCAACACACTTAATGCGAACTGACGCTGTGGTCCTATCAAAGCTATACCGCGCTCCGAAAATGCTCTCAGCCCCCCGCCCAATCCTGCGGTGGCACTACAGACACCTCATCGCTGTGCTTAAAGAAGAAAATGAAGAAAAGGAAAGAAAAGACTGCGGTGGAATGTTGCCAAATGCCAATCTGGGACATTCCTGTGCCACGCTTCGGCTTTTTCCGTCCCTGCCACGTAGAGACCCTTCTCCTCTTAACACTGCGCACGAAGAAAAAGAGGGGAAAAAAAAGCTGTCGCAGAGAGTGGGCTCTCTCTCATGCCGATCTGCAACGCGTCGGTGTCACGCTTCCCTGTTTTTCGTTCCTGCTATGTAGAGACTCTTCTCCTTTCAACACCGCGCATGAAGAGAAAAAAAAAACTGCCGCGGAGTGTTTCTCTCTCGAATGCCTATCTGCTTTTCTCCAGGTGAAGACGCTCCTCCTTTCTCATCATGTGCTGGCCACACTCCGGCTGCAGCGCAGATGGTAACAGTGGAAACACAGTTGTCTTCAAAGAGTGTCAGCACTGGACATTGCCGTGCGCAACTTCTATTGCCAGGAGAATACTGAAGCCGAAGTACAAATGCTTTGCAAACTGCACGCAAAACTTGTTGACTCGTTGCAAGGCCAACGTGTACAGACATGTATTGACTACTTTAATTAATGACGGATGTCCTGTAATTTGTGAATAAAACTTCTCCATGCACATGCAACACTGCATGGTGAGCCCTCCGCTCAATTACCGTAATTACTCTATTCTACCGCGCCCTCGATTGTAATGCGCGCCCGGTTTCCACGACAAAAAAAAAACAAGACATCGGTTGCAACGCGCACCCTTTTTTCACGTTGGCCCGCTTGATCACACCACTCGGGAAAGCGACAATTTTCGAGAGCGTCTTCCGTTTAAATATGAAGTAGGGGGAAGCTTATGCCTATCTGACGTGCAACGGAGCATTGCTGTCACTCTAGTTTTACCGTCGCCCGATGTCAGTACACAAACTTGCTTCGCCCCTTTCTCCTAGACGGTTGTGGTGCCAGGCATGTTGAAGTAAAGAGGCGTGTGATCGGCATTCCGGATTTGCCCAAGCAGGTAGCCGTTGTTGTGCCGCAAGTTTAGGAGGAACCGCTGAAGACTCTGAAGCTTTTCGTCGTACTCCTCCGGCAACTTCCGGCATATGCCCGTTCGCCTTCGGAGGGAAAAGCCTTTTCTCTTCATAAAGTTCGTTAGCCAGCACCTGCTCGCTTTAAAATGGCTCTGCATTAGCCCTTTTTCTAAGGCTAACTGCATAGCCTGCACTTGGAGCAGTTCTGTCGTCACGGGACGCTGTGCCGCTCACTGCTTAATCACATACTCACCGAGCAGCTCTTCAATTTGTGGAAACCGACCCTGCTGTGGTCCACTGAAGCCTTTGCGTGAATCTTTGCTGTCGACAATATCCTGCTTTTGTTTCCGCCAGTCCCGCACGCACGTTTCGGGAACTTCGAATGACCGCGATGCGGCCCGATTTCTGTCCGTTCCGGCACACGCGATGACTTTTCTTTTAGAAGCGGCATTGTGGTGCACTCGTCGAATTTTTGGAGTCGGCCCTACCATGCCGTCGATGCTAATGTACTACAAGATGACGAACTCCTCAGCACACGTATGAAGTACCGCACATGGGAAACACATAGGCAGAAATGACCGACGCGCCATGCCGACGCACGTAGGGGGCGGCCATTTTGTAAGTGGCGATGGCAATAGAATGACCATATTCAGTTTTTTTTCGTACTCGATTCTAACGCGCATGCGATTCATGAACTCTCTTAACCGGAAAAAAGGTGCATGTTAGATTCAAGTAATTACGGTAACTTTCATTATTTTGAACTTCTTTTAATTTGAACAAATTTTCTGGCCTCTTTGAGTACGAATTATTCATATTCGACTGTAATACAGTGGCTCATGAGCTTACCTGGCTAGTAGTATCTTAAAGCAGTACTAAATTTCTGCATGTTACATAGGCATATTAAAAATCAAGAAATACACACCAAAGCCGCGGCCACAGCTTCACTCTGCACAGCTGCCTCTGCTACCTCCACGTCTCCAATTGTACCAGCAGGCAGCCGGGGAAGGTCAGAAGGGGGCTGTGCTGGCTGGGCGTGCTGAGGCACGGACAAGAGCCGTACCTCGAGCTTCAGCTGTCGCACCTCCTGCAGAACCTCTCTTTGTTGCTGCCGGATGTCAAGTTCGATCCGCAGGATCCGTAGCAACAGAGCTGAAACATACAAGAGTACATACTATATTTACTCGCACAATTTGCATCCTCACATAATTTGCTCACCAGTATAATTAGCCAGCCTGCTTTACTACAAAAAACTTTTTGCTCGCATACTTTGCCCTCCCCAACCAGCCCGAGCCACCTTGCCAGCACACACACAGACACATTTGACTTCATGATGCTCTGGTCAGGCACATCTCTTGTCGAGCAGGCGAGTGCAGTCTTACACAAAATGGGCTGAGTGCAAGGTTCCTTCTTCCATGAACTTTTATGCTTTCCCTAGAATATCGAACTTGAAAACCGTAACCTGTTTATGTGTAGTCCGAAATGCCTAAAGGTTTGCCTCCTATTTTCCCACCTCTTCCACGGCAAGAATGTATTCCCAAGACACAGCACAGATGTTGAACGCGTGCAAGGACCTGTCACATCAACTAGATGAGGCAGGTTTTCGCACTCATTTTCTTTTTTTTTAGGTTTCGCCATCTGGCCATTGCGTTTTTACCGTTCCTTGTAATGGGCTACAATAATTATATACGAGGCAGATTGCTGTTATAAAGCTTACCGAAGAAAACTGAAACCGTGCTACCGCTAAGCACATCAGCGTGGAGTTCTTCGACATGCAATATTCAGTATGGGAGCCAGCAGAAGAGTGCGTTGAATAGGACTTAGCATAGAAGCTTGGGTGTGTTGGTTAGATATCGGAGGGAACACAACGCAATAGAAGACTGGGACAAGGAATGGGGACACACACACATGAAGGGCGACACACAGAGCACTGTGTTGGCATCGCGCTTCCTTGTCTGCATCTTACTTTGCGTTGGGTTCCCGACAATTATTGGAGAGTACTTATGTTCTCTGGTATAACCTTGTCGTGGGAACTGGTTTTTGTGAGCAATGTTCGGAAGAACTTCAAGAAAATGGGGGTATTTGAACAGGCTTCGCAAACAAATGACAATCCGCTTTGAGACAGCTGTGACAGCGCCTGTAACATATATTCCCATTCCCAGTTGGCCTTTTAGGCCAGCGATTCCTACTAGCTTCGCACATAACCGGATCGACAAAAAAGTACACATAATACGCGAGTACATACCGCATTTGACTCTGTAGCTTTGATGAACCAGGCAGATACACAAATTTATCCAAAGCTCCATTGATTCTATTGCAAAATTATTCAACAAACAAATTGCGATTTTATCCATGTTACTATACGATTGTGGCACTTTACCATTGCAGCTTTCCAGGAGGCACACATAGTGCAGCGTTAGTTCACCACTCGCAGTTAATTGTATGCAGTGGGTTGCTCACAGCAACTGACTGCATGCAATGGTGAACATCTTGCATGCTTGCACCGCTGTTTCAGCATGCTGGCTGCTTCCCATACGGCTATCAATTGATGTTCACAAAATTGGGAAGATGAAGAAAGACTACACAGTGCCCTCTGGCCACCCTATACTCCAAACCTCCAGCCAACAAACAAACAAAAGAAACAGAAATATGCAAATGAATATTATTCCTAATGCAGCTGGAATGGAGTGTAGTTTTCACCAACTCTGTGTGTTAAGTCAATATGGAGTGAGTTAACTCCATAAAGTAGTTTTTCTCATAACAGTGTTCACTCTATTGTAACACAAGGAGTGACTTCATAGCATCTAGAAGGAAAAATAGAATCTTCAGTATTTGATAGAAATGTGAGGCTCTACCTTAAAACAACAATAATCTGGAAAAAGAACTCATTACATTCGAAAAAAAAGGTAGCACAGTTGATCCCCTTTACAAGAGACACTGATGTAACAGACAAACGGGGATAAGAGGCACCAGTGTGCAGGCTGACATTTGGCCCATCATGCATCAGGCACTCCGTAGATGCGCCTGTGCAGACGGGAGACCTGCAGTCAAGCATGCTGAGCAAGACTGTTGACCACTGTACAATGACACATTGCCACAAATTTTCAAAAGTTCATTTCACAGACTTCTGCAAAAGCTTCTTACAGTCTTGCATAATTTTTGCACAAGCTTCTCTCATTCTTGCGTGATTTTCGTCAGAACATATAAGTGTTGGAAGTTGTATGTCCCCAAAAACTTGCACAATACAAATAGCATACATTAAAGTCTATCACTTAATACGTGTATAGTGTAACAATGAAAGGAAACTCACGCATGGTTTGCTCCGAGCCTTCCCCGTGCGGTGCCTCCTTGAGCCTTGGAGAGCACTGTACAGCTAGAGCAAAGTAGCATCAATCCAGTGTTAATGGCAGGTTAACAAGACAACAAAACTAACCCCCATATTCATAAACGCTCCCCGACTCGACTTTCACCCTTCACTTGACAGAGTTGAGCACTGTGCCGCTGCTCGTTTGAAAGCGACGCTGCGCTACTTGAGAATCACAGCAGATTATTGCTGACATGCAGCGACTTTCTCTGCTTAGAGACGGCGCTCCCACCAGCCATCTCAAGTGAAGGTGAAGCGTTGAGTGGAGGGACGTTCTAGAATACGGGGGTAAGATTGGTTGCAAGAACGCTACAATAGACACAATTTTTACACTTCATCTATATTGTGTAACAGACCGGACAAATACTTGGCTAGCCACACACATTCTGCATCCTTATAATGCAACATATACATACAGGCTTATAAAGTAAACACTGTAGGCTGCTCAAATAACACCTACACAAAAAATTACCCAAACGTGGCCATGCGCAAAGTACTTTTATTTAAAACTCACAAAACTTTTGCGGTGATGGAGAATAAATAAGACAGGTTACGCTTGGAGGCACATGAGACCTTCGCAGCTTTTATAAAGTACAAAAAAACAATATGGTGTGTGTGTATGTATGTACGCATGAAGCTTCGGCCTTTACATACGGTTTCTTGAAAGTATCTACTATTAATTTTATGGCACCTGTGTCCTTCAGCGCAATTGAAAGCCTGCTGATCAGTGTGTGTAATTGTGGAATAGTTACATGAAAAATGGCGTGAAACACCTAAAATCAAATTTTTCTAGCTAGGAAATATGCAGCTGTGTATACACAACACATGCTGCAAACAGTGGGAGGTGACCACAAGAGTGATTTGAGTGTAAGCGGCAGTATTCCGCATTCATGCACCCCGCCATTTTCAACTGTTGCCCAAAAGCAGCACCACTTCAGCGTGCTTTTTTTTAGATCATAAATAGCACGGAATACAGCGAGGATGAAAACAACATATGCAATTAAATTTTGAGCACTATTTATGGTGCGCATGATTGATTGATATGTGGGGTTTAACGTCCCAAAATCACTATATGATTATGAGAGACGCCGTAATGGAGGGCTCCGGAAATTTACACCACCTAGGGTTCTTTAACGTGCACCTAAATCTGAGCACACGGGCCTACAACATTTCCGCTTCCATTGGAAATGCAGCCGCCGCAGCCGGGACTCGAACCCGCCCCCTGTGGGTCAGCAGCCGAGTACCTTAGCCACTAGACCACCGCGACGGGGATGGTGCGCATGAAAAAAAAAAGGCCTTTGTACAACGACGAATTCATAATTTGCCTTCACGGACCTTCTGTTAGGCTGCACCACATACAGATTTTTCGTGGCTTTCAAAAAAGATTTGAAAAAAAAATAATAACCGTGTTTACTCTTGTCATGAGCGCACTCACTAAGTCACCCTCATTTCAGTCGCCAAAATTTTGAATTTTTTTTTCTTCCACATATTAAACACACACCCTACGTTCATCCGCTGCAGTCCCACGGGCTCCCCCCCTTGCCGCCTTCGCTCGCTGCCACATGCCATTTTATTTTTGTTTCTACTTGTTCACGGCACGTCCCCTGTCATTTTTAATTATCTGTTGTAACATATGTGGCATTATCTTGTTCCCGAGGTGCCACAGGTGCTCCGCTACCTAGATGCACCATTAAACTAGTATTTTTGATCAACTGTGCATTTCTGATGTTTACCTTGCAAGTACGTAAAACTGGCATGCTTCTTGATCTACGATACACATGTGGCTTGTCTCACTTTAAAGCAAAAGTTAACATACAATGGTGTAAATGCTTAGAATTTGAAATATTGAGGCAACAGCACACCGGAGATGATCATATGGTAAAGAAACGAGTGCTGCCTTATTACTGGCAAGTTGTCACTTATATGTACAAATAAATTTTGAGCAAAAAAGTACAAAAGCACAGCGAGGCTATGATGTGGTTCAACCTGTGGATTCGCTTCATTTATCACGCCATATGATGAAGCTTCCTTTGGTAAAACTGCCCAGATAAGAAAAAAAGTTTGCTGTCCAATACAGCAAATATACACAGTGTGCACGTGCATCTCGCAGCACCTTTTCGTCACTTCCGAAATGCGCCACCACCATGCCCGGGCACCAACCGAATCTATCGCCTACAACTGCCATGTTGTCTCCTCGTGCTTGCACCCGTTTAGTTTTGCCTCACGATGCAAGTTTGAGGAATTATGAGCTGCTAGTGAGGCAAGTTGATTCAGTAGTCCACGCAGAGGGAGCAGAGCTTAGGGTGTTTCTTCGCTGAAAGTTATAACCTAAAATTGAGAACGCACATTCTGATTTTCCTAAAAGTACCAGCGTATTTCACTGGTGCAGATTAACAAAAGCTACTTGAAGAAACTTTGCAATATTTGCATCTTCAGGTGCAACTTCATTACGGGTAAGTGCCATAGCCAAGTATTTACCTGCAAACAGATATAGCTTACCAAGATACTGTACATACAAACTTGTCTGCAGTTAAAACCATGATGGCGAGGAAGGCGGTTAAAATCGTGATGGCGATCGCGGAGATTTGATATTGCATTGAAACAAACTATAAAGAATGAGAAACAATATTAGTTCACTTTGAAGTATAGCCGATCGGTTCAAGTTGGGCGTTAGGATTTTTTTAAATTAGTCAATAATTCTATACACGGTCTCTATCATGTTCAGTGACTCCACTGTACAATAGCATACAACAAAAGCAAAATACAAAGTGAAAAGTGTGTCAAAGCATACGCGAAAAATAAAGTGATGACTGGCATTACCGCGGCACACACCACGCAAAGTCGCTATCTGCCTTGTATAATATTTTCCTCGACTATTTCCACAAATTGCAATCAAAGAGGCTCAAGCTCAACATCAGCATTGTTTAAAACACTTGGGGGGGGGGGCATTGCTACTTTGGTGGCGTAGGCCTTGACAATATATAATATTATATCTCTTGTAAACTTGCCTAGCTCTGCACGACTAGTTTTCGATGGGAGCAGCTGCGCTTCGCACATCCACTCTTAAAATTGCGGCTCGAGAGATTTTGAGCTTTCACTTGTTTTTGGGCCAGGCAATTCGTAGTGAAAGCAAGATAATAGGCCCTCATAGGTTGTGGCGGGCAGGCGGTGTACGCCGTGGCTGGTGTATGTGTTGCACATCATGATTATCTGGTCTTGTATCGAGTGAACGAGCGAGGCCTTCCTAATCCAATGAGCTCGTTAAAGTAAGACAACAAAAAACCACAATGCTTCCACATCGTTCACAGCAACAGATGACGAGCCCCCAACAAACCGCACTGCAGCACGTGAACTACCGTAGGTACCCAGGGAGTTACCCGGGCATGGCGGGAGAGGGCGACAACGGTAGAAGTGACATCACAAGAACACTATGTATAAAGGGGACATTTAAAGACTTTTTTCCCATTTTTAAACTTCGTGCACTGTTCTGTCACAATTTATAGCTCAGAATTGTTGTTTTTTGAAAAGGGCACTAATTCATAAGCCCAATGGTTCAAGGATGGGTGCATTTAGGGGGCCCATTTGACGTTTTACTTATGCCCTTCAAGAACTTGCTTACAGGGCCAAAGTCCTGTTTCAGAAAGAACACGCTAGTGCGTGGCCAGCAGTCCGTCAAGCATTAGTGCTGGTGAGATTTCGAAATGCAGCGCATGAGCATCCTCATCTGCTACTTCTCTGCTCATGCTCTCGGAGCTTACTTGCGAGGCACGGTCCTTCGCACTTTTCATTTTCACACTGTAAATCAACTGATACCAACTCTGCCTTCCATTATTTATTAAACCAATATTTCATGGTCACGAGGACGAGCTTAAAATGTTTGCTACATCAGACCTGAACAGCATTTTGAGTCATCGAAACTTGCTAGTTGCAGCGAGCATTATGCGAAAAATATGATGTGCTTTACGGTGACAACTTGCAAAACACTACAGCAACGATTAAAATCATGCATTTTTTGTGCTCACAGGAAATCCCTGAAGCAGGAGGCACTGGGCTAGATAAATTGCGCAGCTAAAATACGGATGCGCTTTCCAATGCTGTCATGCGTACAGGCGGAGAAATGGCAGACAAAACTGGGCGCACCCCGATTCTATGCGCATGCGTCCCAATCACAAGCCTCGCTGCCAGTTAGCACCACATGGCTCACTGTCCATGAGCTCGCTCGTTTCCTGTAACAGTGGACCATACGGTACACCTATTTAAAAACAAGGATAGAATGTATATAATGCAGCATCTGATGAAGCCATGATGATGTGTTGCTGATGAAATCTGGAACTCTAGTTAGTACTCTTATTGTTAACCAGCCGACCGACTAGCAAAAAGATTTGCGACTGAAATGATGGCATCTACACCTGCCCTTAAAGGGACACTGAACAAAGTTTTTGCCGCCGAGATTTTCAGCCAAAGTGAAAGATTGGGCCATGAAATTCATAGACATTAATAATTTCAAGCAGAAAATACGAACAAAATACTGAATTTAATGAGCCTTTTACAAAATGCCGCGTCTAGCTCTTAGACACGGCGTTTTCTAAAAGGTCGCGACATTCATTTCTCGAGTTTTTTTTGTTATTCAAGACAAATCTACGGTGCATTGTTCACAGAAAACGAAATTGCCTCGGTAAGATTTCTTTGCGAGCAGCTTACTAATTTTAAGGCAGGCGCGTTGATTCGTGAACTGAAGAATGCGAGTGATCGATCTTGCCTGCTAGTGGCTAGGCGACAAAGGCTTTACCTCATGTCCTGGTGTAGCTAAGCCACGCAAATGGAGCAGAAAATGTGCATTATCATTTATTTCACCTAAATATCACACGTATGTGACTTATTGCCGGTGACAGGTGATCAGGATGAAGTCGACAAGTTGAAAATCTGAACAAGAATTCACTCGAATGAAAAACCAACCTATACTCACGTGCACGGTGAAGTCGAACACGTCGTCCGTCAATGTTGTCGCTGATGCCCGAAGGAAAAGAGAAGAGGACAAGCGACGGGGTCGTCTCTTTCTATAAAGTCGGCGGAACTGCCAAAACGGCCAACACAAAAGGCATCGGGTTGACATTCCTCCATCTGGGCATCAGTCGCTCCACCCGGGCATGCAACTGCTACTGGTTCAATCGTCTTCCCGACATTGCAGTGTTGCTGCCATACTCGCGAACCTTTTTAAATTAAAGCACGCAATCATGTATTATCGTGCGCCATACTAAACTTAAAAACAGTGCGCCGGTACATGAGATCACGAAGCGCGGTCCACGCCATTACAAGAACAATTAGAGAAATGAAACAAAGAAAACAAAAATGTATAAAATATTTTGTCTCAATACGATCCGCAATCCAGTTTCCTGCAGCGGCTTTTGGCTCTATATGACTGGCCAAGCCAGTGCCAAGCCAAGCTTGCGCCCCTGATCAGCTGTTTGTTTCCATCGAGAATTCAACAGTGAACTGGCAATTTGTTTAGATGATATTGCTAAAGGGCTTGAAATTGAATATTTCTCTACGTACTACTGCTGTACTTATCCTCTCCGTTTCCTGATTACAGTGATGAGATTGAGGAGGTTACAATTTAGAAAACAGCTAGTGCAGCTCAAGCATTGCTAGTATCGCTGTTCCGGTAATAAAATGTTACAAAGATTTTGCCCCGCGACCTGCTTGCCGTGTTCGAGCACCCAGTAGAAATTTACGGTGCCGCGTTTGAAAGAGTTGAATAAAATTGCAATATTACGAAAGGAAGGCTCTGAAGCAACATCGCATTTTATCAGGCCTACACCTCCCACACCTAGACGAGTAAAACTCTCATCTGCGTAGTAAAACTACGCAGATGATATAGTGCTAATGGCCGACAACAAGGAAGATTTGCAGAGGTTGATGGACATCTGCGGTAATGAGGGAGATAGGTTAGATTTTAGATTCAGTTAGGAAAAATCAGTAGTCATGATTTTCAATGATAACAAAGGTAGTGAGCTTAGAATACAGTAAGTCACGCTAGAGATAACAGATAAATACAAATAACTGGGCGTATGGATATGCAATGGGACCGAGTACCTGAGGGAACACGAAATATGCGTGACGACTAAAGATAACAGGAATGCAGCAGTGATGAAAAATAGGGTACTGTGGAATTACAGTAGGTGTGATGTTGTGAGAGGAATATGGAAAGGGGTCATGGTTCCTGGGCTGACGTTCGGCAATGCAGTCTTGTGCATGAGATCAGAAGTTCAAGCAAGATTAGAAATTAAGCAACGTGGAATGGGTAGGCTGGCTTTAGGAGCTCACGAGAATACACCAAATCAGGGAGTACAAGGTGATATGGGATGGACATCATTTGAAGGCAGGGAAGCTAGCAGCAAGATAAAATTTGAGAAGCGATTGAGAGAAATGGGGGAGGAGCGTTGGGCTATGAAGGTTTTCAGCTGCTTGTACATGAAGAATGTCAAAACAAAATGGAGGAAGCGAACCAGGAAATTGACTGGTAAATACTTAGAAAACAGCAGGTGGCCAAACCAGAAAGAACTATCGGTTAAAAAGGAACTGCAGGAAACGGAGACTGACATGGGGAGAATTGGCATGATTAAGAAGTCTGCACTAGAGATCTATCGAACTTTTAAGCAGGAAATTGCCAAAGAAAGGATCTATGATAATACTCAGGGTAGTTCTCTACTGTTTGAGGCTAGGACGGGAGTATTGCGAACCAAGACATATCGGGCCAAATACGAAGGGGTAGACACAGTATGCAGTGCGTGTGAAGAGAAAGAAAAAACTGCCGAACACTTGACAATGCTCTGTAAAGGGCTTCACCTTATAGTTCAAGATGATGGCGCAGAGTTTTTCAAAGCACTGGTGTTTAGGGACAGGGAGGGCAAAATAGACTTTAAGCGGGCAGACTTAACTAGAAGGAGGTTATCTCATTGGTGGCTAAAGTAAAGACACGATTGAAAATTAAACCCTTCACTTCAAAGTACCCATCCAACTTTACTATTTAAAGGGGGAAAATAAATCTAGTGGTTAGTTCACTAAGCATTACGGCTAGGTGGCGTTAGCCGCCGCCCGATCTAAAGGGTACAGCCACATCCATCCATCTATCCAGCCAAGAATATGCTCTCTGGCCTCTGGCTTGTTGCTCCAGGCCTAGTTAGGTAGATTTTCTGGCCTCACCGTTGAATTGTTTGCTCGGGTTGTGGCTTGCAAACATTGCGGTTTTGGGCTTCGTATCATCTTGTTCCGTCATCATGTCCTCCAAGTGGAGGACATGTCGCAGTGTGAGGAGGGAGTACGACAAGGCGCTGATAGAATGAGCTATCAGTCTTACCAGGCAGGCGGTTGAGAGCGCACCGAGGCAGCTGACGCACACCAGCACTATCCGCTTCCTGTATAATACAGGCTAGGGAATTATAGAAACACAGAGCAGAAATCAACTCTTGTGCCTCTCTCAGGCACTCACAAGGTGGAACCTGCTTCGAACACTGAGGACCGAGCTAAGCAACACCATGCGTGACGATAAATCATGGTCTCCTATTGCAGTAATGGTTAAGGCACGTGTACAACTTAAACCATTGTCACGCAAGATGAATTCAAAACACCATCGAAGTGAACCCAAGGCACATGCTGATTATTATGTACGGTACTAGCGCTAAATTCATGGAGACGTTTAGTTGGCGCTGCAGTAGGCCTAGTTGAAGGAATGGCCACAGCTACTGCTGTGATGGAGAACGGGCTCATTAACATCTTCATGTAGATTAAAACGGCTTACCCCGAAATGGCTGGGAGTGTCACGCTATCCCTAGCAGTGGCACATGCAGTTGCATATTTAACGATTACAGAAATGGCGTACCGATTTCCAAAGCACCTATCAATACTTCCGTCAAGGCGTAGCACCAAACACTTTATCGCACATTTTGGGAAACATTCATTTTTCTCCCCATCTGGTGGCTAGGCATGACACGCCCAAGAATAAGCATGTTAGTATGTATGTCGGAGGTATTTCCATCTGATCCCTGAAAAATTATTTCCCTAAACCCATAGAAAAAAAAGAAAATGGAATTCGCACCTGTCATCACATTGCACCCCATCACAGGAATGGGATCAGATTGGCCTGGCGCTCAATACTCTCTTACGCTTAATCAGAGCTCGGTCTGGCACCAGCTCCAGACAAAACCATTTATAATCTCCTGTCTGGCACATCTGTTCTACTCTGCTCTCTCTCAACCGGAGTGCACCATGTACATGTGGTTCACCCCTGGTGGATCTTTTTCACTGTTTGTGAATTGCACACAAAGCCCTTACTGGTAGATCCTATTCCCAATTCTTCACTATTCTCATGGGAGGCCACTCTTTGGGCAGCTTACATCACGACATGTGCGTGTCAGGATGTCAGTGCCGTCTTTTTCGGAGTCGGCGCCATCTTTTCTTTCTCTTTTGCTCCTTCCCTGTCCGGTGTTTCTGGTGTTGCGCTGCAAACAAGTGAAAATGGTAAAGAACACCAGATGTTCAAAATTTGCTTCTCATTAATATATCGTGGTTTTGGGAACTAAAACCCCAGATATATTGAAAGAAGATGCATGAAAAGAGAAGGATGATATTGGAAACTGGCAAAAAAGGGATGACAGACTTCTTAAGCTATGCTGCCATTGAGATTTTCAGCTGTTCACGCAATTCTCACACGTGACTTTGATGCAGCTATGCACATATCACACAAGCATGCTGACTGTACAGTTAGTATAACTGCAACCTTCATGTACCCAGCCTTCATGTACCCTCTATGACATTTCAGAACATCTGAGTCAGTGTTAGCATCAAGTTATGTTCTTCATGCTGGGGAACCAGTGTGATGAGTTACCATTTCTACAGAATGAAGCCCTGTCTACCTGGAACAAGCTGCAAGATATATAACTAAATGGCCCTTTTCAGGGCCAGTCAATCTCTGTACGGCTTGGATGCACCAACTGATTCCCTTTATCATCAACCCTCAATAAAACTAGCAAATGTTTGTACATGTGCAAGCAGTGTCATTCAATATCTTAGAAAATGCTTGTGAAGCAATTTCAAGGAGAATCGTTTTTCTGATCACATAGTGAGGCATTAGGAACACCTTAGCCGCACCAAATGCCATTATTCAATGAGAGGAACAAGAGAAATATTTCACTGAGAACTATGAAGTAAACAAAAAAACAAATGTTTTCAGATACTGCGAGATCATTTCATAAAAAAAGCTCAGAAGTTGCTATGTGTGGCCACATTTAATCTGTACAAGCATCGTGTGGTTACAAAATTCTGTACCAAACATAGGTTCAGCTTTCTGGAACAGACCGCGCTGCACAAGCTAGCTCAGTGCATGCACTTCTGTACCCTGCCAGAGAATATTTTTACCACCAGTATGTTGTAACGTGAAGTGGAATGGTGATTGCATACTAGGGCGCGTCCTGCAGGACTCCAATAAAGTTGTTTCACTTGATCGGTTGGTGTGCTGTAAGCAGAACATTTCCAAGAAAAATCGTATAGTTTGGAGGAGGACTTAAGCAAGGAAAGGTGTAGATAAAACACTGCATTCACTGGCATTATCCTCACCAACTATAACATTGTTTTTCTGGTGAAGGTTTGTGTCTGCACAGCGAGCAGGATAAGCTGGTAAAAACATGCAAAATGGGAAGTCTAGCACAGCAATCTGTGCAGTACTGCTCATTTCATGGAGCATTAATTTCACAGGCTTTGCTCATTGTTAGCGTTAAGCCTATATTATGTCCACTGCAGGGAGGAAGCCAAATCAATGTTCCCTGTCCTGTATGAGCCAATTTCATATTATGGCTGATAATTTCTCGATCTCATTTGAACTAATCACCTGCCACCCTCTGCTACATTTCATGTGTCCTAATATAAATTAATTGACATTACTGACCTGTCATCCATCTTTTTTTCTCATTCCCAACTAATGCATTAATTTTTTGATAAACTCTGCTTTCTTCCCATGTCTTAATATTATGCTAGCCTTATTTCATTTTTCTGAAACATTATCTTTGCTCAGAAGCTAGAAGTTATCAGAAAGAACATAACGACATTCTACCTCCTGAGCATATGGCATCATCAATACAAAAATGTAATAAAAGTGAGAAAACATCCTATCTATATAAGAGGCCCTAAAATACTGCAGGAGGCAACAAATAAACTGGTATTTGTACAAAAGCAGTGACAAAAACTTTGACTACTGTCACTTATTTTGATTCTTGGGACATCTTTTTTAGTACATCATAACACATAAATACACATTTACACAATTTACACAGAGGAATTGTTACCACGTGCATTGAGGCCACCCTTTAGAAGTCATGTGAGCACAAGGATGAGGTAAGCCTTAAAAACCAGATTAAAAGACTAAAGGATGCTGGATATCCCAACAGCACCACCACACCCGTGTGCTAAACCCTCCTGCAGAAAGTCAAGTTAAACATAACAGGACCAAAATAAAAACAGAATGACCAAAGATCTTTGCATGCTATACCGTACGTACATAAGGTGTTTCACAATATAAAGAAAATAGCGAGCCGATATGATTTTATCTTGTTATTTGCCATCCCTTGCAAGTTTTCAAAAGTGTGTGTACTAAAAAGCAACAGGAATAGCCATTATTTCACCATTCGTCACGAGAATAGGTATACTGAATGCCAATATAATGTTGTGTATGAGATACTATTGACATGTGGAAACATAAACATAAGACAAACTGGGCAGTGCCCCAATGTTTGAGCAAGACAGCATGCTTAAAATGTTAGGAATGGCTATGCTAGTCGCATGGCCATACACTGTAAAGAATGTAAGTGCAGTTCTATGTTTCATAAAACACTGTTTTTGAAAAAAGCAAGAACAAGAAATGAAAGAGAGACTGTGAAAGCTTTTTCTTGTCAGGAAGGCCATGAATCAGTGCATCAGTATACCTTCACTCATCCATTCGGAGAGAGAGTATTCTTTTTTCAGTTAAGATTATATTATCATGGTCTCACATGTGTCGTTGTGCATGAGCACTGTTCTTGTACTCTGTATAAAAGTGGGCATAGTACCTTCAATAAAATTTAGTTGGCAGTCATCGCTCTTTCCTGTCCTTTTTGTCTTTTCCTGAACTTCTCTCACTGTTACTAGAACACAACCACGATGAACCAACTTGCCCAGATTATGCTATTGTTGATGAAAAGTCAGAGCACGAAAATACTTCAGGGGCTCAGAACCTCCTCACTACCCGTCTAGTTACGGCCCTGGTCTATGTGTTCCGAGAGTGAAGCACTAGTGGAGCTATCTAACTACATAACGGTGAGGAGGGTTTGTGTATACTCGAGCTTGTTTCATGACATGGTGAGAGGTGGCAGGTTGTTGAAATAATATGCTGTGTGGGAGGTCAAGATTTTGATTGAGAACGCTGAGTATGAGCCACTGACATTAGACGTTCAAGATTTTTTGCGATATTCACTCTAGCATAGGACCTTGGTTGGTGGTTGACGTGTGCATTTGATCACATTGTAGTCTTCCATCATAATTTTTTGCCACTTGGCGTCGGCGCTCTTGAGTTGTACCAAAGTAATTAAGCATTCAGGTACAAGTATCTTCTGTCAGTGTTTCAATGAAGAGCTGAATACGAGTAATAGCTTCTATCGATACTTCTGGCATTGGTGTATGCACATTTCTTTTGAAGTTCTCTTGCAAAAAAGGCATTAAAGGTATGTTTTTGTGACTTTTTAGTGTTGGCCAGAACTGCTGGTGTGTCCGAACGGCTCTTCGATTGGTTGTGGTGTTGTCTTGTTCAGGGCCACAGAGCTTTAAGTCTTTTTTTATATTTGCCTTCACAGGAATGCTCTTTGCATGCTTCTTCAGTACTTTGTATTATTCCTAAAGCATTGACTTCCAGATATTGATTGTGGTGCTTTAATCTAGTGTTCATCTTCACGCTAGCTTTATTTGCACGCAAAGCAAGAACTCAGGAGTATGGTAACTTTTGCTATGGGCTTTCTCTTCTTCAGTCTACTGTATTTTTGCCTGTGCTGTCTAAGCACTGAGAGCCTCGTGCGACAGCTTTTTTTTTGTGCACTTATTGTGTGCCAATGACTTATTTGCCTCCTCAGCTAAAGACTTTTTGTATTATAAGAGAAAACTCTGTCTGTATTGGTTTTGTCATTTGCTGATGGTGTATCTTCAGTATCTTTTCTCAATGTACACTATACTTGAATGGAAGAGCAGCATGACTACCTTCAGCTGTTAGCAGGCTTTTAGCTGCTGTAATACTGATTGATGCTCCTTTCTCGGGCATTCTATTTTGGATGGTTGGCATGTCATTGCTTCTTTTAAACTTTAAAACTGCAGGTGCGCCTTTTTCTGGTTACACCTGGTATATTTTTCCAGTGGTGATGTGCTCCATATATATATATATATATATATATATATATTGCTAACTTGAGAAACAAGGCCTCTTTACGTTAGGTGCACATCAGGTGGGAAGAGTACTTCTATTACTTGTCAAGATTGTGGCCCCTTATGGTGGGAATCATAATGCACTGTTGATGTGTCAAATTCACATAGCATAATTCCAAGGCACTCGATCAATATCCAAGGAAGAAAATTATGGTCTTTTGCGTGAGTTTCAGCAACTCATAGTAATTTGTATGTAAATGAATACTTCATCATTCTTGGCTGTCATGTTTCATGGAAGCACATGTGCTTCGTTAATAACAAAAAAACACGCACGTTCACGCCACTGCAGTGGCGTGAGCGTGCGTGTTTTTTTTGTTATTAACGATTTGCCCTATGCATTCACGTTTCTTCTTTTTTTGTGTGTCGTACTGCTCGTATCGCGCAGCCTACCGTTTTGGGCACACGTAAAAAAAGTACATAAAAAAGAAGCGTTCCACGCCGAAATTCACGTTCGCAACGAGCTGGCTACGACGCCCACACACTCCGCAACACCTTACCAACCGTTCGCTGCGATGTTGTTGGGAATTCGTGTGGTCGTTGCATGAATATAGCGCGTGCGTGCGTGCACACGCGCGTCTGTGTGTTAGATCACGGCAACTGCATATGTTGTATTATTCAGTCACCATAACGCAACTGACGACCCCCGCTCTTCCCACACGTGAAGCAGCAGCAAGTGCCGTTAACACGTACTGTGCTGTGAACGCAAAACAGATTCGAATAGGTCGCGTAGATAGCTAGCCCGACACATGATACGATAAGATTTGCGTCAGATATTCGATGTTTACATGCACGCGTAAGACAGCGGTATTGGCAGCAGCTTCGTCATACGTACGGATAGCACCGCATCGTACGTCACGTCTGACAGAGAAACTTGATCGGTAATTTTTTCTCACTTAAAAAGTCTACCTTGCACAACTTCAACCAACGATTATGCATTTCAACCAACTGTGCATGGTTTATTGATTGATTGATTGATATGTGGGGTTTAACGTCCCAATACCACCATATGATTATGAGAGACGCCGTAGTGGAGGGCTCCGGAAATTTCGACCACCTGGGGTTCTTTACCGTGCACCCAAATCTGAGCACACGGGCCTACAACATTTCCGCCTCCATCGGAAATGCAGCCGCCGCAGCCGTGATTCGAACCCGCGACCTGCGGGTAAGCAGCCGAGTACTTTAGCCACTAGACCGCCGTGGCGGGGCATGGTTTAATGACGAAAAGATAGTTCTAATATTGTGCCCGGCACATATATTACTCTCTCTCTAACTTGAAAAATCGGTGCGTGAATTGGGGCCAGAACAGCGCCAAAAAGCAGCAGCCGCAGAAATTGGCTCATATTCTCATATTATGACATCGTGATGTTGACTTTTCAGCTGACGCCGGCAATAACGGTCAAACGGCGGGCCAATAATGCCGGTCTTATTGCATGGCTCCGCCCATATTGGCTGCTACTTGTACAACCTGGCCCGATGTGTCCGTTCTAATCAGCCGGCACAGCCTATATGGGCGGAAAGTTCTGAAAGCTGGCCCAATATAACCAATCTAATAGACTGGCACAGCTATCATTGGCGGAATGTTGTTAATGCTGGTCCAACATAGCCGTTCTATTCGGCTGGCAGAACCAATATTGGGGATACGTTGTGAACGCTGGTCCAACGTCGCCGTTCTATTTGGCTGGCACAGCCAATCTTGGCGGTACAATGTGAAAACTGGGCCGTTCATGGGCCAGGCAATGCCGATCTATCCCCAATATTGGGCCAACCTTCTGTGCTGCCTGGGGGGTTAGTTCTCACACGGTTTGGTAGGCCTTCTGGTTGAGGTTTTGAGGGATGGTCGTATCTTCGATGTTTAATTCCCCCATGTGCGCCGGGATCAACTTGAAGTATGTGGGTATAATTTTGCCGTTCCGGAAGTCTTCTGCTCTGCGGTTCAGAATTTTAGCTGCTTAGGTTGAGACCCATCCCTTTGTGAAATTCCTAATGACCATCTTGGAGTCACTGATTATTAATCTGTCGTGCTTTCAACCATTGACTACGGCCAGTGCGATGGCCATTTTTTCCGCTGCCTTTGACGATCTGGTCCTTACGGAGCCCGCGGCCAAGGTCTTCCCATTTCTGTCTATGACCGCCAATGCGAAGAAGGAGCCATGCACAACCCTATTACTGATATTATTTCGGAAATACCGGGCGGCGTCTACAAAAAGCACACCCTCCCGCGTGCCGTGGTTTTAAGGTTCATTTTCGTGCGACATTTTCGTCTGTCAACGTTGTGTGCAGGGTGCATATTTTTTGGGATGTTTTCCGTAATTATCGCGGACCGGACGTCCGGGTGAATCTGCCTCTTGGGACCTTTCATTCCGTCGCAATTGATGGAGATTTTTTTCCATAATTTCTCTACCCGTCATGGTTCCAGACAATCGTTCCAGTTGCGCTATCCCTGGTGCTTCAGCGATCTCGTCCAGCGTGTTATGTACTCCGAGTTCTAGCAGCCTTTCGTTCTTTGTGTCTTGCGGCAGACCCAGCGCCGCTCTGTACGCTTTTCTAATCAGCGCGTCGACTTTGTCTTTCTCGGCTTTTTTCCAGTAGACGAACGCCGCTACGTACGCGACATGGCTGATCGCGAAGGCCTGGACGATTCGTACAACGTTTCTTTCTTTATTGCCCCTTCTTTTATTGGATACTCTTTGTATTAGCTTCATGGCTGCCAAGACTTTCTTTTCCAGGCGCGTTATAGTTTCTCCATTGGTTCCCATGGCTTCGATCCAGAGACCCAGGACTCTGATCTTCTGAACCAAGGGTATCGCCGTGCCATTTCTAGTGGTTATCCTGATTCTTTAGTGTAATCCTGCTACGCTTCTGCAATGTATGCCTAGTCTTTTGGGGTGGTATAGTAGCAGTTCTGATTTGCCTGGTGAGCATTTCAATCCAGTGCCATCCAGATGACTCTCGACTGCATCCACCGCCTCCTACAGTCTACTCTTCATCTTGCCTTCACTGGTGTCTTGCGTAGAAAGCAGGTCGTCGAGAGGCAGTTTCGGCGTGAGTGTTCGGGGTGAAAGTTGGATTCCGAAGGTGATGAACTTGGAGCGGGGGCGTGTGGTTGAGGCAGGTTTTCCATTGGCACTAACGGTGTTCCAGCTGCCTTCAGGGGATGGTGTATTGTCTTCGTTGACCTGCGACGCCATGAAGTCCATTTCCGTCGATGAGTCGTCAGCTGAAGTGATAGAAGGCAAAACTTTGGCGATGGAAGGAACGATGCTCGTCAAAACGCGCTTGTCGACAAACTCGGAATTTACAATGAGTAGGCCAGGCGCAGATACGCTGGGAAGAGCACCAGGTGTGTTTGATTGCAACACCAACGCTGCATTACGGCTCTCGGGCTCCGGCGTTTGCGTGGTTATCATGCTGGGAGAAGCAGAGACGCTGCCAGCGTTGCACGGTGCTGGACCGTGCACGCTGTTGAAGAACGCTGCTTGTTGCTCTATTCTTGTCGTCGCGGGGCTAGTGACATTGTGAGATGTTTACAGCGGAGGCACGGCTGTATCAATGGTATGACCGGAGGAGGCTGGGCTTACCGACAGTGCGTCAGTTGTCGTTGGTGTCGAGTGCTGGGCTGGATGCTGCATCGCGGAGGTGTAGGCGCGGTGAGTTAGGGTAAGCGTGGCGCCCGCCGCTTCATAATTACGACGGAACCCGGAGGGCCAGCCTAAGGTCGAACCGGGGCCCGTATGGTGTCGGCGTGTCCCGGAATTCTTCTAGAAGGAACAGTGAACTTGTCAGACACGGGTGGAGCCCGGTAATGGGCCAAGAACACGTGTAAGCGCCGCACTGTATGTAGCCAGCCAAACAAAACGGCGCCACCTGGTGTTCTCTAAATAAAGGTATTCTGTTTGCTCTACACTAACGTTTTCTTTAGCGTTTTCACACTAACGCTTTAACGAAGACGTAGCGATGGCCTAACGTGAAGTGCCGGAACCGGTCCGAAGCCTTTACATTTCTGTGCGACTAGAGGCCTTTGATAATTTGAAACCCAGCAGACCGGTGTATCAAAAATAAAAAAAACAACGGCTCTTACAAACGGCCACTGTTCGAAAGCACGAAGTGAAAGCATATATCGTGAGCATATGCATTATTTCGTTTGAAGAATCTGGGCATTTATATACTGAATCCTTTCGAATGCCATCCTAGGGCAGTCCTGCCACCGTGGCAGGCAGTTGAACGTGCCTACACTGGCGCAGTTAAGTCGTCATGGGGGCAGGATTTTCTGCGTAATGCTTCAGTTAATATGGCAGGTAACATTCGTATACTCGCACACTTCATCGTGGTGAGAAGGGTCGCGATGCTACTCGAATTGTTCCCCTTTCTTTGTTTACATCTTAGCGAGGGTCGTCAATAAACATAAAGAGTGCGGTTATGAAACCTACAAGAGTCTTCATTTTGGTCTGCCAAACAACACGTAGCAAAAAGAATGTTCGACATTCGCCACCACTGATGCTGGCCAACTTTCATGATTACAAGTACAGTGTGAGCAAGTGCAAACTTTATACGATACTGGGCAGCGTGGTCATCACAAGCATCATGTACTAGGAGATGCTCTCAAGCTTTTTTATGCGGTTGGCTTCCTCGGTGTGCAGTAGAAATCACAAGACACTTCATCGGCGAGGATTTGACAAGGCAGGTCCATCTCCCATCAAAAACGGTAGTTCGAGACAGCCACAACTAGCCTGTTTTTAAGGTACCTCTGTGGTTCGCTAATGGCGCTCTCTTTCAGCATGTGTTTGCGTGATTGCTCCGCAAGCTTTTTTCACTTCTTGTGTGGATAGCCTTTCACTTGTTGTGTGGTAGCAGAAGCGAAATATCACTGAATTACGACATGTGTGTACGTATGTAGTTGTCCCAAGGCAGCTACCCAGCAACAATTATTATGTTGGGTTAAGACGGCTGCGGTAGCTCTGTCCAGAAAGCATGAGACAACTGTTTCGCATGTTATGGGTTGAGTTGTAACAGGTAGCCTATCTTCTTTTGTATCATTTGGTTATTTTATTTATCACATAATTACTAGAGTTTAGCCATATATTTAGAAAAGAGAGCAAATTACAAAGTTTTGTCCTCTGTGATTTCATTATCTGCTGCCTTCGTATGTTTCAAGGTTTTTCGGAAATATAATGAGTTGGCCAAGTCATCTTCATTCTGAAGTTGTAAGCAGAAATGTGTGCTGAGCAACGCACCTAATTTAAGATCTAGTGGTTGTTCCTTGTGTTTTTCAGGAGTAAGAACAACTGGTTCTATAGCCCAGAACTTGGTCCTCCAAGTTCATTGCCCAAACAGCTTATGAAGCTCCTTCAATCACGTGTTTCTTCGCATCATCAATCCACGGCGGTGTTGTAGCGGTGACGAAGCACGATTGCTATCTCGAAGGTCGTGATTTTTATCCTTGCCGCAGCGGTCGCATTTCAATGGAGGTAAAATGGTAGTGGTTTGGGTACTGTTGATGTCAGAGCACGTTAAGCAACACCAGATGGTAAAACTTCCTGTGCATTTCTTTACGAACGCTCTCATCATAACACTATGGTTTTCGGGCGTCAAACTTTTGATAAAATATTATTGTAATCCTTCGTATCATCGCTATTACATCAACGTAGTGCAGCCCGTTCCCGTAAAACAATGCATCTTTCGTCCCTGAGCCCTTTTATTGTTCCCTCTTTTATTCAGCGCTACACTTAACTAACGCTTTTTTGGTGTAAGGTATCTTCAAATAAATGACTGTGAATATAGAGTATGAAGGAGTCGAGGTGTTAGCATTGACAAGTATGTTTGAGAAAGACTACCTTTGTTAGCCGTTCCCACTTACACCACGATGCAATCAGGAATGAGTGTTCTTAAAAATAATATCTGTTTTTCAATATTGCCACCTGGTGTTCTGTGCCAGTGAACAGTGGGTCAGTTCTGTGCCGGTGAACGAGGAGGACGAAGACGAGCAACCCGTGCCAGCGGAGACGTCCTTCTTTGTCTCTGAGATTTGGGACAGTCGCGTCCCTTTGTACGTTCCTCGAGCTCTTAGCGCGTGACAACTGGTGGAGGTGCTGGGTACCCTATGCACCGAACCCCTCCCAGTACAAGAAGCTCCAGCCCCATACCGGTGGTTACACCTGTTCACCGTGCTGGCCGCAGGATCCGTCGACTGGACCCTGAGTTCGGACTTCTCTCAGAAGAGATGACGGCCCCAACTATTCCAGGCAGCGCCGTCCCAAGCGGCTCCAACACAGCCGGTATGGAAGGCACAACGTCATTGCAATATACGTTGTTCAAACCACGAACGCCGAATCCCTTTCATGGTGCTGTCCATGAGGATGTTGAAGATTGGCTAGTCCACTATGACTTCGTTGCCGCTCATAACATGTGGGATGACGCAGACAAGCTCCGACATGTCTACTTCAGTTTGAATGACGGGGCACGTGTTTGGTACGAAAACCAGGCAGGTGTGTTCACGTCAAGGGTGGACTTCAAACGCCGGCTTCTCGAAACGTATGCAAGTCCCGATCGCCGAGAGCGAGCTGATCGTGAGCTCCAGTGCCGTATGCAAATGCCAAATGAAGGCGTAACAATGTATGTTGAGGACATGAGGCGTCTTTTTTGACGAGCCGACCCTCACATGCCGGAAGAGAAGAAGGTGCGATACCTGATGCGTGAAGTGAAGGAGCAGTTGTTCGGTGGTCTAGTACGCAGCCCCCCCCCCCAAGACTACGTCAGAGTTTCTTGCTGAAGCCGTCCTGATTGAAAGCACGCTTCGGCAACGGACCCAGACGTACGAGCGACAAGTGAACTTTGCTTCTGCTATGGACTACATGGGTGGTTTTGGGGCCCACGTCGACTTCTTCCGAGAGCTTATAGGCTCTGTAATTCGCCAAGAACTGCAAAAGTTATCTGTACCCTCGGCGTCCACTGTCAGTTATTTATCTGGCATCGTCCAAGATGAAGTTCAGCAGGCACTACGAAAACCATCCTGTCAGACAGAGCCACAGCCCCTAAATGACTTCCCTCGCATGTCGTATGCGCAAACTCTGCTCCAGCCAGCACCACCTTTGCTTCCGCTTCCCACCGCTGCCCCTGCCATGCTTCCGACAGATCAAACTCTGCGCCCACCTGCAGCACATTTCACTCCGCCTTATACTACAGCCTCAGCCATGCTTTGGGCAGAACAAGCGGGCCCGTACCTCAGTGACCGCCGACAGATTCCGCGAAAATCAGACGTTTGGCGGGCCCCCGATAGACGTCCCCTTTGCTATCACTGTGGTGAACCTGGGCACATTTACCGACAGTGCACTTATCGAGAGCTGGGACTTCGTGGTTTTTCGGCCAACTCCCCACCTCCTAGGTTCGGCCAGCGGCCTCCGGAAATCGCTGACTACGTTGCTCAGCAGCGCGGATTGACATCTCGGCACCACTCACGCTCTCCATCACCGCGGCAGTTCCCGCCGAATCATCTCACCTATGTGAGCGTGGCGCAAGGCCGGTCACCTAGCCCGCGTCGGGAAAACTAGCCTCAGCGACCTTCAGGAGCAAGGCCGCTCAGACTGGTCATGCTCAAGACCCCCTATCGACGCGGACTGAAGATACCGACGATACATCGACAACGACACCACCGGCTGATTGCGGAAGACGGAAGAGTTTCCTTAGATATGCCTGTTCTGCTAGATGGTCGTCAAGTCAGCGCTTTAGTGTACACTGGTGCGGACTATTCTATAATTAGCGAAAAGCTGGCCGCCCTTCTCAAGAAAGTAACGACGCCTTGGAACCGAACGCCAATTCGTACAGCTGGCGAGCATATCGTCACGCCACTCGGTATGTGCACGGCAAGACTGCAACTCCGCGGTTGTACATTTGTTGCCAGTTTGAGCGTTCTCCGGCAGTGTTCTCGAGACCTGATCATTGGCATGGATTTTCTCAGGGAGCATGGTGCTATAATTGACATTCGACTACGTCTAGTCACTTTCGCGACCACAAACACCACAACAGTTTACGCCGACCCCAGCCACTCCCGAGTGTCTCTTCGCGTCGTCGACGACGCTGTCACGTTACCACCCCGTGCAACTGTTGTGGTTCAGGGGGCGTGGGACGGAGTGATGCACGGTGAAGCAGTCGTTGAAAGCAATCACTCGCTTTTGCTGTCTCAGGGTGTCTGCGTAGCGAGAAGCCTTGTCGACCTTCGTGATGATCACTGCAACGTTTTTGTCACAAACTTCAGCTACGAGCACCGGCACCTTTTTCCTGGAACTGTCATCGCCTACGCAGATCCAGTCGCCAATGTAACAGAGTGTTTTGCTTCCGAGGCCATCGGCACTGCTGAAGCGCCTTTCCGCAGCGTCGACATCAATCCAACGCTTTCTGAAGCGAACAAGCAGCGTTTGAGCGAGCTGTTGCTGGAGTTCCACACATGCTTTGCACGTTCTTCAAAGATACGCCAAACACCGATAATAAAACACCGTATTATCACCTACTACAACGCGCATCCCATACGGCAGCAGCCTTACCGTGTTTCGCCAACTGAACGGCACGCGATTCAAACGCAGGTTAAGGAAATGCTTCAGGATGGCGTGATACAGCCTTCAAGCAACCCTTGGTCATCACCAGTGGTTCTTGTGAAAAAGAAAGATGGCACGCTTCGCTTTTATGTCGACTACAGAAAGTTGAACAATGTCACAAAGAAAGACGTGTACCCGTTGCCCAGAGTCGATGATTCTCTGGACAAGCTGCGACGCGCGAAGTATTTTTCGTCCGTCGACTTGAAGAGCGGTTATTGGCAAATAGAGGTCGATGAACGTTACCGGGAAAAGACCGCTTTTGTAACGCCGGATGGCCTTTATGAATTCAAAGTGCTCCCTTTCGGCCTTTCTTCCGCTCCCGCCACATTCCAGCGAATGATGGACACCATCCTGGCAGACCTCAAGTGGAAAAGCTGTCTCGTCTACCTCGATGATGTCGTTGTGTTTTCAGAAACGTTTGACGAGCATCTTCGTCGCCTTCGGAATGTGCTCGAAGCCATTACATCAGCCGATCTCACACTCAAGCCTGAGAAATGTCATTTCGGCAACGAAGAAATAAAGTTTCTTGGTCACGTAGTAAGCGCCGTTGGTGTTCGGCCTGATCATGACAAAACTGCTGCCGTCACCGCTTTTCCACCTCCAACTGACAAGAAAAATCTTCGACGATTTCTGGGTCTGTGCGCTTATTACCGGCGCTTTATTGAAAATTTCTCTATTATTGCGGAGCCACCATTACGTCTCACGCGTGATGACACACCATTTGTCTGGGCTGACGAACAGCAGACTGCCTTTGTGGAACTACAGCACCGGCTCTCTTCCCCTCCTGTGCTCGGCCACTTCGATGAAGATGCTGACACTGAAGTACGCACTAATGCCAGCAATATTGGTCTTGGAGCTATTTTGGTACAAAGACAAGATGGCATTGAACGGGTGATAGCCTACAGAAGTCGCACACTGTCTCGCGTAGAATCTAACTATTCCACATCATAGAAAGAATGTCTCGTGGTCATTTGGGCAATTACAAAGTTTGGGCCATATCTCTATGGAAGACCATTTAAAGTGGTGACTGACCATCATGCTTTGTGCTGGTTGACCAATATACGAGACCCTTCAGGAAGTTTAGCACGATGGAGTCTGCGCCTTCGGGAATTTGATGTCACCATCGTGTACAAGTCAGGCAAAAAGCACGAAGACGCCGACACGCTATCACGAGCACCTCTTCAATCCGCCAGTACTAGCGCAGAAGAGGACGGCGCCTTCGTGGCAACTGTCAGCGGACCGGATCTGATGTCGCATCAACGAAATGACGCCAATCTAAGAATGATTATAGATAATTTAGAAGGTGGCACTGCGCCCATTCCTCGTTCGATATCGCGAACGTTGCCATCATTTTGCCTACGAAATGGCGTCTTATTCAAAAGGAACACCGGTGCTGATGACAGATCTCATCTTCTCGTCGTGCCTGAAGCCCTCCGCGATGACGTCTTATTAGCTTGCCACGACGAGCCTACATCTGGCCATCAGGGCTACTCTAGAATTATGGATCGGGTGCGACAACTCCAATACTGGCCTAAAATGTCTGCCTGTGTCAAACGCTACGTGAAGAGATGCCGTGAATGCCAGCCTCGCAAGACACCACATTTAAAGCCTGCAGGTCATCTGCAACCGATCGATCAACCACGTACACCGTTTGAACAAGTGGGGATGGACCTCCTAGGCCCGTTTCCTTTGTCTTCTTCTGGCAACAAATGGATTATTGTCGCAACCGATTATTTGACGCGTTACGCTGAGACGGAGGCGTCGCCACGAGGGACCGCATCTGAAGTTGCCCGTTTTTTATGCATCAAATTGTGCTACGGCATGGCGCCCCGTCACATGTCATCACTGATCAAGGGACATCATCCACAGCGAAATTCTTGGATGATATCTTCAAGTTGAGTTACACAACTCATCGAAAGACCACTGCGTATCACCCTCAGAGTAATGGTTTAACAGAAAGGCTAAACAAAACGCTAGCTGACATGATCTCTATGTACGTGGATGTGCAGCACAAAACGTGGGACGACATCCTGCCGTACGTAACATTTGCGTATAACACTGCAACGCAAGAAACTACACGCTTCACACCATTCCGGCTCGTTTATGGTCGAGATGTTAGAACTATGCTGGACGCCATGATTCCATATGTAGACATCGACAAGCTCGACCAATTAGCCCCCGACATCAATAAGTACATCCAGCGCGCTGAGGAAGCACGTCAACTGGCCCGTGTGCACATCCGAACTCAACAGTGCGCAGATGCACGGTGGTACAACACCCACCATCGAGAAGTCAATTATGAACCTGGTGACTAAGTTTGGGTTTGGACACCCATTAGGCGGTGAGGTCTTAGTGAGAAACTCTTGAGGAAGTACTTTGGACCTTACAAAGTACTCAGACGTGTGAGCGACGTGAACTACGAAGTGGTTCCAGACGGAGGCTCGCCATCATCCCAGCGCAGGTTACCACGCCCAGAGACTGTACACATAGTCCGCCTAAAACCACACTTTACGCGGTGATGCGAATTTTCTTCTTGTGCCAGTGAACTCTTCATGTGAACAGTGAATGCCGTTTATTTCCGATTGCCAGGCCCAGGACGCATTTTCTCTCGTGCACTAATTTGTTTAATGTTTCATTATGTTACCTACTTCGACCCACTACTGTGCACATTTTTGTTTGAGCATCGGGTCGATGCTCTCTTGGGAGGAGGAGTAATGCCACCTGGTGTTCTGTGCCAGTGAACAGTGGGTCAGTTCTGTGCCGGTGAACGAGGAAGACGAAGACGAGCAACCCGTGCCAGCGGAGACGTCCTTCTTTGTCTCTGAGATTTTGGACAGTCGCGTCCCTTTGTACGTTCGTTCGAGCTCTTAGCGCTTGACAATATACACCAGTTTTGCGCCATCGAAATGCATGCCCGAAATAATGAAATGCCAGCCTTGAGGAACCATTATGCAGCAAGAAAAATGTTTCAATATAAAGTGATATTGAAAGTTTTTGCGAAACTTACAACATACAATATGCACACAAATTGAGTATATAGATGTGAAGAATAATTCTCGCGAAGTAGAACACGTTTTAGATAGGCACACATACGAAGACAAACAAACCACTATAGGTTGTAAAGCTTTACATTGACGAAACAATAACAAAACATTGACGAAAGCGAGCCTTCCTACAAGGCCTATTGCGAACCACGAAGTCATCGATATCTGCGTCATCAACCCAACGGAGAGCGTTGCACAGCTTTTTAATAGAACGTGCTGCTATTTTGTAACGCCACTTCTCCCCAACAAACAAAACAAACACCCAAAATTACCGGAACATTGCATACAGCCCAGAAAAAAAACCACTCGGTTGCCCGAAGGGAACCTTGAAACGTTTCTTATCGAATTTTTTTAACAGACTAAAGCAACAAAGGCCCATGTTTTACAGCCATTTTTATCGGAGTGAATGACGCTCTGTAGCTCTCTGTCTTGCTCTCTGACTTTGAATTTAATGATTCGATACTGAAAACAATAGTTATCTTCCACCTTCCTAGAGGAATTGACATCGCTTACTCACCCAACCTGTCAGTTCCTATTGTTTATTTTCACAGCCGACGGATCACTCGCTTTCATTTCGCTTACACTATTTTGGTCTTCAAACTGTCATCACCATGATTGTCCCATCGAGTGCTCTTGTTCTATAGCATCCCTCAAAAGCCCGTGATGCTAGACGCTCTAATGCAATTTTTCCCAGGACTTCATGCGACTACGATAAATGGTTTCTTTCTCTCCTCTTTGAGAAATAAAGTTTTGGGAGTCTGGTGGTTTGTGAGGATACTTAAGGAGCAAAAAATTGCCCGCAGCTTCCCTCGGGAGAACACTGAGGAGGATGCGGAGCATATAATTGGTTAACGGGGTGTTAAAGTGCAACTTACTTGGGTCGATGGCTAAATTGGTTAACGTGGTTGTGAAATAGGGTGTTAAATTGCGACTTACTTGGGTCGATGGCTAAATTGGTTAACGTGGTTGTAGGAGGGGGTGTTAAATGAGTAAACACGTACACACGTATGCGAAAGGACGGCGCTGGTCAAAGGGACGTCGATCATTGTGTTTGTGGATTCGTTGGAATTCATTTCACCGCGACCTTGGACGTCGACGTGCCGTACAAACCAACCGACGAGCGGCAACTGAGCGAGCGAGCGCCGACCTTGAGTATATATACAGCGCGACGGCGCATGCACTGTCAGCTGTTGAATGTTCTCGAAGGAGAAGCGCGCGCGCGGCACAGATGGCGACGGCGCGACGGCGCATGCGCTGTCAGCTGTCGAATGTTCTCGAAGGAGAAGCGCGCGCGGCACAGATGTTGGGCGACGGCGCGACGGCGCATGCGCGCTCGTCAGCTGTCGAATGTTCGAGAAGCGGTGCGGACGGCGCGGACGGCGCACTACAAGGCGCGAGTATAAGATGCTTCCGCATCTAAAAACTTTCCGCCTCCATTTACATAAGTGGTCCACAGCTACGCTTTCCATGACAATACACGTACTTCGTTCATTATCTCTATGCGTGCTTTCTTAAGGAGGCCGAAATATCTCGTACCCTCTTCTAGACGACTTCGATGATCGTTAGTTCGAGCGCAATAAGAGGTAGACAGTTCTTCGGCAAGCTTCACTGAACGTCGCGTTTCAGTTTACCGGGTTTTTAACGCGAAACATCTCTCATTGCTCCATGCTCTGCTCAAGTCAGACATTTACACTTGTCACGCGCGAATCCGCGCAAAGCTGATTATTTTTTGAGGGTTCAGACGAAGGACTCCGTTGTTGATGTGGATGCAGGGCACCTTTGTCGATTGTTCGGAAAGGCTTATTTCGCTCGCCAAAAAGCATCAGGTTCGACCTTTTAACATTATTTGTAAGGAAGAAACGTGAAGGGTGAGGAAGAGGCAGGTCTTACAAAGACTAGGCTGAGATCTGTGTGTAATCAAATGTTCTCGAAAAGAAATTTGAGTAAATACAGGTATCACTTGAACAAACAGCAGAAGTTTCAACATGCAAAATAAAGTGTAAATATACTCAAGTCACTGTTTATTTCCGTCTCGTCGATACCTTATGCTAGATAACCTACTTGCATAAAAAATAAGTGCAGAGCGGTAAACAGAAGAGTAGTATAAAACAAATCCTAAACGTGCCTATAAAAAGACACTAGTTCACAACTTCTCTTCAATATATATGCTCCTCATAAAACGAAAGTGCGTTCTCATACAGAAATGGCCGAAATCAAAGAAAGAGAGAAAGGAGACGCTGGCGAAACCGCATTGCCCTTCTCGAAAGACGACCACTGTATATTATTATTTGGCACAAATATTTTGCCCAGCGTCATAATGTTTGGTTGTGAGGTATAAAAAATAAATTCTTGGCCCGCACCTCAAGAATATACAAGGTAATGAAAATTTCCCCGCCGCAATGGTCTAGTGGCTAAGGTACTCGGCTGCTGACCCGCAGGTCGTGGGATCAAATCCCGGCTACGGCGGCTGCGTTTCCGATGGATGCGGAAACATTGTAGGCCCGTGTGCTCAGATTTGGGCGCACATTAAAAAACCCCAGGTGGTCAAAATTTCTGGAGCCCTCCACTACGGCGCCTCTCATAATAATGTAGTGGTTTTGGGACGTTAAACTCCACATATCAATCAAGGTAATGAATATTAAAAAAAGAACAATGTGTAAATTTTGAAGGGGAAGGGTGGGAAGGAGAAGGAGAAGGCATTTACAGCAGAACCACACACAAAAAAGCTCTTTTTTTAGAGATGAAGATCCCTAATAAGGAGCGGGCACATCCAGCCTTCTTGCGGAGTCAATGGGAGCGCATGGTGTCATAAGAGAACGCTAGATGACGCTCGCGTGGCATAGGTGAAAAAAATGGCAGCATATCCACAAAGTGAATGATGGAGAGTGGGGCGAAGCATTCGTCCGTCCATGCGTCCGTCTGTGTGACCGTCCATGCGTCTGTTCGTGCGCCCGTCCCTGCGTTCGTTGATGCATCCGCCGCTGCGTCCGTTCATGCGTCCATCCATGCATCTGGCTGTGTGTCCGTTCGTCCATCTACTCAACACTCCAAGTCCCACCACCTCGCATCTTTTTATCATATATTCCCCATATAGAAGCACCGCCATTCAGTGGACATTGCAAGCACTAAACGGGAGGTGGCACACGCACACTTTCTTACGGCTTGCGCTTCGGGTCTACTTCCCACCTTCAACCACCTTGAGTTCATGGTATATACTAGTTTACTGTATTCATGGCACTGCGGCCCAATGCTCGCTAAACCTTTCTAAAACCAAGGAGGTTACGCCCAGCGAGTATAACGTAGCAACCTTTTCCTGTCGGATAGTGCTCAATGTACATGCCAGTGGCTGCTAATATGAAATGAGAGACAGGATTCAGCTTTTAATTTCTTACGGCTTGCGCTTTGTACCTGCTTCCCCCCTTTAACCACCTCTAATTCATTCATGGTATATACTAATTCATTGTATTCATGGCCCTGCGGCTCAACGCTCGCTAAACCTTTCTAAAACTAAGGAGGTTACACCCAGCGAGTATAATGTAGCAACCCTTTCTTGTGCGATAGTGCTCAATGTACATGCCAATGGCTGCTAATGGTGATCGCAGCGTGCGCGTTGACTAAAAGCCGAATGGTCCTGTCTCTCATTCCCCATTAGCAGCCATTGGCATGTACATTGAGCACTATTTTTATTGTTAAACAACGCACAGAAGAAATCTCTCACCGGCACCACCTTGGAGGTCAAATGTTATACCTATTTCGGGTATGTGCCACTGGTGGTCACGTACCACGAGGCACGCACAAGCTTCCAGGAGCTTCGCCCCTAAAAAATTGACGGCAGAACCACGAGGTGAATGATGATGAGATCGGGCGAAGCTCCTGGAAGTAATACCGCGAAATGTTCTTTCGTTAATTCACCCGATAAAAACACCTGGCGTCTTTTGTTAAGCAGCTGGCGTCTTCTTGTTGTTTTGCTTTAGAAACATCTGGTGTCTCTTCGTTTTTCTTTTAGAAAACATCTGGGGTCTTTCGTTGGTTTATTTCATCAATCAACGGCGTTTTGAACAAGAATGTTTTATTGTTTATTTACGCACAGGAAAAGTCTAATCAGACACTATTTTGGAGGTAAACAATGACACCTACTGGGAATGAGAGACAGCAGAAGTCAGCTTTTAACACTTCTACTTCTACTAACGTTTCCTACGGGAACATGCCAATGGCTGCTAATGGGAAATGAGAGACAGGAGCATTCGGCTTTTAGTAAACGCGTACACCGCGAACTTTTCATTGTTCAACAATGCGTAGGAAGAAATATCCCACCGGCACCACCTTGCAGGTCAAAATGCAACACTTAATACATACTGCGACTACGACTACGAGGGACGAACAGGTGCCTGTTTAAGGAGCTTCGCCCCTAAAATGAGTAAGAAATCTTGCTGTGGCGGACGCTGCGTCTGCTTGCTCTTGTGTGGTAGGTGACCACGTTCGCTTTTGGGTTGAAATGCGTTCGCTCTTGGCGTGTTTCCTTTTGCGCCGGCAGTCTGTGTGCTTAGAGGATTAGCGAGGAAGACGAGGCAGCAGAGTGGAGTGCTCGTAAAACAGCTGCAGCGCTAGCTCACCTTCTTCACATGATGATCAATTAGGCGAAATTCTCGGAAGATTCACGGGCTCCGATGAAACTTGCCACTTGGCGCTGTTTCTCGCTTGTTTTGCTTTCCTGTTTGAGTCGTTTGTTGAATTAAACATCTTCTCGTGCACGCTTAGTGCTCTATAAAATAAAAATCTTCTTTACTACTGCCACCGGAATGATTATTAGTGACAGAAACGGTATGGTCCTGTAGACGTCAATGGTGTGCTGCAAATTTCTCTAGGCGCCTCGATTGTTCGGTCATCGAGGATTCGGTTCACAATGCCAGAAAACATACGTGTGAATCATGCGACCACTTTAACCTCCACGCTGCTGCATCATACCGAGCGGCCTGCCTCATCAAGCGTCGCGGAAGAACAGATTCCACGCCATCGATTTTCGTGAAGCGGGGCCACATCGACTTCCCTTTGAGCCACCCGTTATATCGTGTGCTGTTGCGGCAAGACGAATATTGGCGTCTGCTGCGGACACGCTCTCGGTACGAGCGTCTCGTCGATTATGCTGACAAGGTTGAGTGATTCAACATACCAAGCGGTTAGACCTAAAGAGTTGAATCTGTGGCACTTATGGCGTGCCTCTTCATAACATATTTATATGCCAGAAATGAATCAGCGCCATCACATGCGATGTGACTTTTGTCTTACGAAAATTGTGCGACAAAAATAATGCTGATTCACTCATAAATTTCACTGGTATTTTTCGGTTGCGCATCGAGATAATAATTTGACATTAATTTTTAGGCTTATGTTCGCTGTCTCAATATACAACCTAAAACGTTATAAGCACCTTGCACGTATCTATTTCTTAATATAACTTTATTGACGGATTTTAGTGTCCAAGAGATGAATTTTCAAAGTTGCACATTTCATTCGCGTAGATAAATGAACACACATTATTAAGCAAGTGGCTACTTTCGGTCATCATTTTACAAGTTGAGTCCTTATATATACTTTCAGCACCCACACAAAATTGACCAACATATAACTAGATATAACCGCCGTGACAGCTAAGCGACTAAACATTAGCGCTGCTACACTCGAGGTTGCGAGCTCTATTCCTGCTACGCCTATGGCAATCGTATACGTGGAAAAAATGAGAAAACACCAGTTCCCTTCAATTTAATTGAGTATTACGAAAATCTAAGTGGCCGACATATTTTTGGAGTATCGACTATGGCATCTCGACAGTCATATTTTTATTGGGACAAAAACGCGAGTATATGTCTAAAAACAATAATCAATTGGAGCTGTGTTATGTTCAATTATACTTTTTAACCATGATTTTGCCATTAAAATGTCTACAAATAATCTGTGTAAACTAGAGAATTTGGTGCGTGCTAACTTTACTATTCATTATTTCTTTAAATGCCTACAATTTTTTCATTCGTGCAGTGGATGGTAACTTTTCAGCTTACTTCCCCGCAGGGGCGCCTGCGCAAGTAGGCGTTTGGTGTGTAGCGACACCACGGACCCGAGCTAACGGGGGAGTTTCGGCTCCCTCCCACGCCTAGCCGTGCGTGGCTTTGCCGTGTCCGGGGAAAAGGGGATCCTGGGGGTTGAGCCGACGCTGGGTGCTTGGACCTTTAAGGCCCCCCGGCAGAGGCAACACACCCCTTTGGCCCCGGCTTCACGTAGACGGCACCCCTGGGCTGACCCACCCAGGGGAAATCGGCAGTCGCCTTTTCCTATCTCTCTCTCCCTACATCTTCGTCTTTTGTTCTCACTTTACATCTTTCCTGTCTTCTCCTCACTTCATTTTACTTCCAATTTTCCTGGCGGCAAGGGTTAACCTAGTGTAAATATCCAACCTTGGGTAGATATATTAGGTTATAGCGGCCATGTACGGCTGGCGCCTGCGCCTCCTTCGCGTCTCGCAGCGTCCCCTTGTTGGGCTCGGTGGTGGGTGGCTGGCATGGCCGCCGAATAAGCTATCAAATTTATGGGATCCCCTAGCCCTTTCACAAATAATCGCCCCTCCAAGAGGTGGCGCACCGACGCTATTTTTGAATTAGTTCCAAACAAAAAAGATAACTTCCCCAAGTACCACGTTATCCACTGTGAAAGTACAGACAAGAAAGCTAGAACTATTTCACCTTTCCTTGTGTCCAAATGTCTCATAGAAACGCTGGGCGCAGGCTACAAGGCCACAAAGACCGCCAGTGGTGACCTGTTACTTGAAATAAAAGACAATGCACAGTACCAAAGGCTACATAAACTCACAGCATTTGGGGATCAGCCTATCACAATCACACCGCATCGAACCATGAACACAGTGAAGGGTGTTGTATCAGATGGAGATCTGATGGACCTCTCTGATGATGAACTTCTAACAGGCTGGAAAGAGGAAAACGTCATTCAGGTGCAGCGTATCAAAATAAGAAGAGAAAATAAGGAAATCCCAACGAAGCACATCATACTAACTTTCGCATCTAGCACCCTCCCCACTGAAATAGCCACAGGATATCTTAAACTGCCAGTTAGACCATACATACCCAACCCGCGGCGCTGCTTCAAGTGTCAGAGGTTCGGGCACGGCTCCCAGAGCTGCCGAGGACAGATTACCTGCGCGAAATGCGGCACCAAAGGTCATACCGCTGACGATGACTGTCAGCTACAAGTGCACTGTGCAAACTGTTAGGGTGACCATCCTGCATATTCCAGGTCATGCGTGGCCTGGAAAATGGAAAAAGAAATTATTAATACAAAGTTTAAATTGAACATAAGCTTCCGTGAAGCGCGGCAGCGCGTTTCCCCACATTTTGCTGGGAACACATCGTATGCCGAAGTGGTGCGAGGGGGGTCAGCACCACTTCGGTTTTCGGCAATGCCTTGGACCACGCCCAGCGTGCCGAGGCAAACGCCACAAACCCCCATGGGTGGAGCAGCCTCGGCTGCCCCACCCGCCTTGAATACAGCCCCACCGAAGGCCCCTGTGAACCTTGGCAGCAGCCAGGGCACCACACAAACTAAAGAGGTCGCCTCGACCTCCAGCCCGGTGGGGTTTAAGGCTCCGTCTGTCACGACGAAGCCTACAACGAAAGCAACATAATCTGTCGTCTCTCCTGAGGCGATGGACACATCAACTGCACCGGCGCAGACTGCGCCAAAGGAGCGGCGGGGTTCCCTCGACCGCTCTAAAAAAGACAAAACTGTAATTACAGGGCCTTCTAAAGGCTCTGTAAGATAAGTCACTTCTCTCTTTAGACACCAGCCACACTCATTTTGTACACACAGCACTTCTTTACTCCCATAATGGAGACACAAATTATACAATGGAACGTCAGAGGACTACTTCGAAACCTCGACGATGTCCAAGAACTTCTACACAAACATTCTCCAAAAGTGCTGTGTGTACAGGAAACACACCTAAAATCCAAGAATACAAATTTTTTGCGTCAATATGTTGTCTTCCGAAAGGACAGAGATGATGCTGTGGCGTCATCTGGTGGTGTAGCCATTATAGTTAATCGAGGAGTAGCATGCAGTCATCTACCACTACTAACATCCCTAGAGGCAGTGGCTGTTCGAGCAGTTCTATTGAATAAGCTCGTCACCATCTGCTCTCTATACATACCGCCGCAACACCGCCTGTAAAAACATGATTTTCAGTCTTTAATAGATGAGTTACCAGAACCTTATTTGGTTCTAGGGGACCTGAATGCGCACAGCGGTTTATGGGGTGATTCTCGCTGCGACGCACGAGGTCGTCTCATTGAACAGTTCCTTTTTTCCTCCGGCGCCTGTCTGTTGAATAGGAAAGAGGCAACATATTATAACCTTGCCAACAAAACCTACTCTTCCATAGATCTCAGCATCGCATCTCCTTCACTTGTACCATTACTCCAATGGAAAGTTCTAAATAATCCCTATGGAAGCGACCATTTTCCTGTCGTTTTGAGTACACAAACATCATACGAATATCCTCCACGAGTTCCCAAATGGCTTATACACAAAGCCAACTGGGAACAGTTTCATAACAAAGCTCACTTATCTTGGACTGACATATGTGGGCTAAGCATAGATGAAGCTGTGCAGTACTTCACAGCTCTCCTTATTAACACAGCAGCCAAGTGCATTCCACAAACATCTGGACAGCCCGGCAAGCGACACGTCCCATGGTGGAACACAGAGTGTCGCAATGCGCGAAAGGAACAGAACAGGGCATGGAGGTTGCTGCGCAAATCGCCGACAGCGGAAAACCTTGAGAGCTTTAAGAAAATAAAGTCTCAAGGCAGGAGAACGCGTCGGCAGGCCAGAAGAGAAAGCTGGCACAAGTTTTTATCGGGGATTAATTCTTATACCCAAGAGGCTAAAGTCTGGAACATGGTTGGTAGAGTAGCAGGAAGACAAGTGCATTCACTCCCACTCGTGAACACACAGGGTGACAGCCTGGAAGATCAGGCGAACTTCCTCGGTGCACACTTCGAGCAGGTCTCTAGCTCTTCACACTATACTGAAGCTTTTCTAAGATACAAAGCAAAAATCGAAAAGCAGAAACTGGAATACACGTGTACAAAATACGAGGCATACAACCAACCTTTCAACTTAGCTGAGCTACAAACATCACTAAATTCCTGCAGTAATTCTGCCCCAGGCCACGACCATGTCATGTATGAAATGTTGAAAAACCTGCCGCTTGAAACTCGAAAAACTTTACTCTCCCTATACAATGTTATCTGGCTTTCTGGCACCATACCTACTTCCTGGAAAGAAGCCATTGTTATCCCTATTTTGAAACAGGGCAAGGATCCTTCCTCTGTTTCAAGTTATAGGCCAATTGCACTAACCAGCTGCCTTTGTAAACTCTTTGAAAAAATGATAAACCGCCGACTTTTATATTTCCTTGAAACACACAATCTGCTTGACCAATACCAATGTGGGTTTCAAGAGGGTAGATCTACCACCGACCATCTGGTGCGTATCGAGGCACAGATCCGAGACGCTTTCGTCCACAAACAATACTTTCTTTCTGTGTTCCTCGATATCGAAAAGGCTTATGATACTACATGGCGTTACGGAATTCTAAGAGACCTGTCCCACCTTGGTGTGCGCGGAAGAATGCTTCACATAATCGAAAGTTACCTGTCAAACCGGACATTCCGTGTCCGTCTGGGCAGTGTGCTCTCCCAAACATTTGTCCAGGAAACAGGCGTGCCACAAGGTGGCGTGCTTAGTTGCACACTTTTTATTATCAAAATGAATTCTTTGCACTTGTCCATTCCCCGTAATATGTTCTATTGTACATATGTCGACGACGTTCAGCTTGGCTTCAAGTCATGCAACTTGGCCATGTGTGAGCGGCAGGTTCAGCTGGGTTTAAATAAGGTCTCCAAATGGGCAGATGAAAACGGATTTCGACTTAACCCACAAAAAAGCACGTGTGTCTTGTTCTCTCGAAAGAGAGGCATGCACTCGGAACCTGACATTCGACTGAACGGGCAACGTCTGTCTGTCAAAGCCGAGTATAAATTCTTAGGCTTAATCTTGGACAACAAGTTAACCTTCGTACCGTACATAAAGTATTTAAAAACAAAATGTTTAAAAGCCATGAATGTTATAAAAGTGTTGTCACGTACTACGTGGGGCAGTGATAGGCAATGCCTCATGATATTAGAAATTTGGCGCAACCTCGACTCACGCAAACACTCACACAAGCACTCACACTTCCACCAGAGCAACACACACGACACGCAGCGCTCTAAGAGCGCTGCGTGTCGTGTGTGTTGCTCTGGTGGAAGTGTGAGTGCTTGTGTGAGTGTTTGCGTGAGTCGAGGTTGCGCCAAATTTCTAATAATATGATGTATAACCAACTAGCCCAACAACAAGTTTTATTAATGCCTCATGAACCTCTATAAAAGCCTCATTCGCACCCGCTTAGATTATGGGGCCGTTGTCTATCAGTCTGCTACTCAAAGTGCCTTGAAGATGCTGGACCCCGTGCACCATTTGGGCATCCGCCTTTCTACGGGTGCTTTTCGCACCAGCCCCGTAGAAAGCCTTTATGTTGAGTCAAATGAGTGGTCGCTTCATCTGCAAAGAACTTACATGTCCTTTGTATACTTCCTTAAGGTGAAAGCAGACAACAGGCACCCCTCATACTCTACTATTAATGATTTATCGAGCTCCATTCTTTTTCAAAACAGGCCTTCAATGAGGCAGCCCTTCTCAGTTCGCCTGAAGGGTCTAGCTGAGGACACTGGAGTGTCACTCGAACACAGTTTAATGGCTCCTGTAGCATACCCGCCACCGTGGCAGTGGCAGACTATAGACTGTGATGTGTCTTTTTTAGAGGTTACAAAACATGCGCCCATTGCCCATATCCGAACATATTTTCTGGAACTTCAACACAAATACACACGTCCTGAGTTTTTTACAGATGCCTCCAAGTCTAACTCCTCTGTGTCCTACGCTGCTGTTGGCCCTTCTTTTTCGGATGCTGGCCCTCTACATCCAGGCACAAGTATCTTCACAGCGGAAGCTTACGCGATACTTGTGGCAGCTAAACACATTAAACAATTACAAATACAAAAAGCAGTAATTTATACAGACTCCCTCAGTGTGGTAACGGCTCTGCACAGTCTTAAAAAACAAAAAAAAAACCCTGTCCTCATCTCACTTTACTCCATTTTATGCACACTCTACACACTCAACCAACATGTTGTAGTGTGCTGGGTGCCAGGGCATCGTGAGATTCAAGGCAACGTGATGGCGGATCAGCTTGCTGCATCCGTCCACGAGGGCACCGCCACTACACCCATATCGATTCCGGCCCTTGATCTTAAGCCGTTGCTCAAACGAAAACTCAGGGACTACTGGCAGAGCAAGTGGGATACACACACACAAAACAAACTACACGTTATCAAGCCACACCTTGGCCATTGGCCACCAGTATCAAAATCACGTCTAACAGAGGTAACACTAACAAGACTCAGGATAGGACACATATACACGACACACACACATCTTTTGTCTGGTGGTGATCCACCATTGTGTGATAAATGTGGTGAGGCATTAACAGTTATTCACGTTTTAATTCAATGTAATCATTTAGACACTCTAAGAAGACAACACTTCCCACTACCCTACCGACAACATATACCTTTACACCCTGCAATGTTCGTCGGTAGGGAACCGCTTTTTAGTCACAAATCATTATTAGCGTTTTTAAAGGAAATTCATAATTTTCATATCATATACCCGGGCATACCGTAGCATGACCTCTCTAGAGAGGTTTTTGCTGCGGTGGCTACACAGGAAAGCACTTGCCTCACGACCCTTGCACGCAAGGGTACTAACGTGTGAGGTACTTGTGCTAATGCCACACATGTCCACCATCGTTTTTCATTATCACCAACTTTTGTCACCTATTCATACCATGCACACCTTTCACGGCATAGTCATGATTTTATTACTTGTGTGTTTTACCCGCTTTACTGCGAGGAATTTTATGGCCCCTATACAGCCGCTAATCACAACCATTGTCCACATTCCTGTCTCATGAACTGGCGCTCTTTGGCCATCAAATGGCCCTTGCGCCAAAAAACACCATATATCATCAACTTTTCAGCTTACTTTTCAATTTATTCAAAGAAAGAGCTGGCCTCTGAGGGGTGAAGAGCAGCTTTTTTCAAGATAATTGAGAGATTAACCCATCACGGCGTGACAGCCATTGCTCTATGAATGTAAGCAAAAAAAACGGCAAGACCAAACAACAAAATTGGTGAAGCGCCCCCCTGAGGTGTATCGGGAAACCACAGGTTTGTAAATGAATGAAGCAGTGGGCTCAAATCACGGCCGCTTTTTTTTGAGGTAGGGGAACTTTTTGAGCGGAATACATGGTCCACGCTTAAAACAACTTTGAACTTGGAACAGTATGTACGATTAACGTGTTGAAACCTTTATGGTTTTATCTCTTTCTAATTTTCTCGCTATTCTGAGCTTTTGCTCTTTGGCAGTCCTCTTTTTAACTCATTGAGGTCCAGAGAGGGTCTATCATTAAAAACGCAAGCGAACATGGCTCCCCTAGATTGCCCAGCGCACAACATATAACAGAAGCAATTAAACTAAATACTAAACCTATACTAAATGAGCATAATTTTGTCTGCATAAAACGGTGCGAGTAATTCAGCTTCTGCTCAGAGCGACTGACATCTGTGCTACACTCTAAGCCGCAATGGGCAAAAAGGTTTCTGTTGTTCGTCCTTTTGCGGGGTAACTTCATTGCCACAACCATTACTTTCTATAGGAGGATCGATTCGTCCTTTCGGGAGTAACTGCCAGGGGACGAACTGTTTTGTCCTCAGTAGTTTTGAGGGGCAATACGACAAGGAGTAAAACTTATCTCTTTATGGGAGGAAGTGATTGCGTAGGTAAGAACTGTTACTCCTGATGGGACTAACAGTTGTTCCTGTTCGAAAAAAAAGAAATGAGTTTATTACAATTTCCGCTTGAATTCCCGAGAACTTGGAGTTTCACGACATATACAATCAATACAAAGAAAGTAGATTCAGAAGTACAATACATTGTACTTCTGGATCTACTTTCTGTGTATTGACAAACAATTCACGACAAATACACAAGGTTCGGACTCGTGACCATTGAATCAGCAGTCGCGTGCGCTAACTACTTTTCCACACTGCGCCTCAGTGCACATATAACTGAGAGAAACAACTGGGGCATATGCAGGCATGCCGTCTGGACACTGCGTGTTCTGCCGTGTTGCTCCAACTAGAAACATTTCTTAAAAAAACCTAAGTCTTCAGTGTTTGGGAACCAACCATCCAGTGATGACGTTCGTGAAGTTGTAGAATGCTTTGAATATGCATCTCTGCGCTCGTGCTTCGAGCGCATTTGCGTGCTTGATAGGTGTATGTATAAATAAATGTTACCATATATGTCGCCGTCGTTGTCTCAATCTTGCTCGCTTCTCATAGTACACAACTCGGTTGGTCATGTGGTTCAGAAAAAAAGAACGTCTGATCAGTGACAGGCAACGAATGAAAATGTTTGGAAAAACACCCAAGTTCATTCAGTGACGTGTGTCAATTCTTCACCATCGTGCGAACGCATGAATTCAGCAAAACTATTAAAGGTGCGTAATAAAGGATGGATTTCGTGCATCCTAGGAAAGACAATACATAATACAATGTTTTTTTTTTCGAATGAATGCTGTCCAGCCGACGTCAAGAAGTGCATCCACACTATCCGCAGCTGCTGGGAGCAAGTTTTTCTTCTCCGAAGGTGCAACGCTTTTATTCATGAATATTCCGAAAAAGTAATTCTAGAATTATTAACTATTACAGACATGGGCACGGAAACAGTGCGCTTTGCGTGGCTTCTAACAACCGCTTTTTCATCATGCAGAATCTGCCGACTCTCCTGATAGCGTGCTCGTTGGCGGCACACGTGTGTTCGTGGGAGATAGTGCTGAAGTTGCCACCCTCGTACGGACCGGACAACAGGGTTGACCATGAAATTTTTTACAATTTTACTGCGACAGAAGCACTCTACTTCGGGTTCCCAGCCGCATCGACGTTGCCAACACCTCCCGTGGTCTACTTAAGCACACGGCGCATCGATTCGCCTTTCAGTGGGCACGGAAACAGTGCGCTTTGCGTGGCTTCTAACAACCGCTTTTTCATCATGCAGAATCTGCCGACTCTCCTGATAGCGTGCTCGTTGGCGGCACACGTGTGTTCGTGGGAGATAGTGCTGAAGTTGCCACCCTCGTACGGACCGGACAACAGGGTTGACCATGAAATTTTTTACAATTTCACTGCGACAGAAGCACTCTACTTCGGGTTCCCAGCCGCATCGACGTTGCCAACACCTCCCGTGGTCTACTTAAGCACACGGCGCATCGATTCGCCTTTCAGTGGGCACGGAAACAGTGCGCTTTGCGTGGCTTCTAACAACCGCTTTTTCATCATGCAGGTGTGTACAAAGTTTTCTCTATACGCTAAAAAATCAGACAACCCGTTTTTGCTACTGTTTCCGTGCCCAAAAGTGTTGTATGAAGTTGTATGCGACTGTTTTTCCATGCTTTTTTTGCTCCTACAATCTGGAGATGTTGAAACTAACCCGGGACCTAACACGCGCTCTGAAAACGTACTTGATATTGATTCGTTACCAGAAAACCCTGCCGAGCAGATGAAAGCAATGTTTAAACTACTCAAAGATATACACAGCCGTTCACTCCAAAGTTCGAAAGTGCAAACCGAACTAGCTGCTGACGTTAAAGCAATTAAAAACGGGCAAAAAAACATAGAAACAAAAATAACCGGCATACAAAAAAGACTAGACGAACTCGAAGAAAAATCAAAGGACTTTGATCAACTTGGCAAAGATTTATCAGAAGTACACGCGTCGTTATCTGGTCTAACGCACCAAAGTAATAACTATCAAACACGCTTCGATGAGATTGAGGACAGATCTAGGCGTGACAACCTAATCTTTCATGGTATAGCTGACGCTAAAGAAACCTGGAACGAAACTGAAGCTAAGCTATCAGCAGCGATAAATGAAGTACTTGGATCTTTTTGCACAGAGTCAATTGATCGCGCACACCGACTTGGCCTGTTTGCACCTGCCAAATGCCGCCCCATAATAGCCAAATTTTCCAACTACAAGACCCGAGAAAAAGTTCTGTCACTTCGTAACCAGCTGAAACAAAAGAACATTTCAGTGACGGAAGATTTTTGTCAACGTACCCGCACTTCTCGCCAAAAACTAATTGAATTTGCAAAGAACTATCCTGGGCGCCCGCAGTTTAAACTGCGCTATAACAAATTGCTCATGAATAATAACCGTTTTTACTACAACTTTGAACTTGATCGCGTTGAAGAAATACGATCGCGTGGCAACCAATCAGGTCGCGGAGACTCCACTGGGCGAAATGCCTCACTGTAGGGAGAAGGGAGGGGTAGTGGCATATCATCGCATCGTCAATCGCATCCGGTATCTGTATTCTTTGCTAACGCCAGAAGTGTTCTCAATAAACGTTGTGCCCTCTCATCCATTATAGATACATGCGATGCGAAAATAGTAGCTCTAACTGAAACGTGGCTTTCCGCACAAACAACAGACTCAGAAATATTTCACGAGGCAAACAACTTTATGGTATATCGCTGCGACCGCAGCGAGCATAGAGGAGGAGGCGTACTACTTGCGGTCTCGAAGGACATACCATCATCACCAATCCAAGTAAACAGTTTACTAGAAATAACCTGGGCTTTACTAACTTTGGGTAGCTGTAAACTGGTTCTAGGTACCTGCTACAGATCACCTTCCTCACCATCCTCATTTGTTAACGAACTGCATGACTCCATCAACATAGTAAGCTCTCGTTTCCCTTCTTTACCTATGTTTTTACTCGGAGATTTTAACTTTCCCAACATAACGTGGAACACAATGCCGATACGTATTTCCCCCTTTTCACAGCAGAGTGAAGATTTTCTGAATACATGCTCCGTTTTTTGCTTGAATCAGTTAGTAACTCAAGCCACAAGAATTACAAGTAATACAGCAAGCACTCTCGACCTAATACTAGCAACGCATCCTGACCTTGTCTCCGACATTACATACTTACCAGGAATCAGCGACCACGTCTCGCTAAACTTTGTTATCAATATTAGCCCTAGTAAAAAGACTAAACAGCAGAAACGCATACGATGCTACCGGAAAGCTAACTTCGAAGCAATAAATAATGAGCTAACTCACTTTTACGATGATTTTGTTAAAGATTTTGAATCTCGTTCCGTTCAATCTAACTGGGATCTGTTCGCATGCACAGTCCATAAATTGATAGAGAAGTACATCCCAAATCGCACACTCATTTCCAATCCCCAAGCGCCGTGGTATTCCAGTCATCTAAAACGCCTATCTAATCGGAAAAAGCGTTTCTTTCGTTTAGCTAAAGGCTCGCCTTCACCTTCGCGCTGGACATCTTACAAATCTGCTGCAAACGCCTACTTAAAAGCTCTAAAAACTGCAAAAAACAACTACCTAACTAGAACACTACCTGAAACATTGAAAAATAACCCTAGAAAGTTTTGGCAAATGATTAACCCAACCACTAACAACACTATATCACTAGAAGATTCATCTGGAAATAATATCCCCGATAACATGTGCGCATCAGCTATTAATGATTCATTTTCAAGTCAGTACTCCGAATCCGCCAACATCATACTTCCTTATGCGCACCGCTATAATTACATGCCCATGGATCCAGTAATTATTGAGGTACCTGGAATATTGAAACTAATAGATAAGTTACCGTTCCACTCCGCTCCTGGCTATGATGGCATTCATAGCAAATTTCTTAAAAGCACTAACGCAGTTAGTTCAATGATACTAAGTCAAATATTTCAACAATCATTGAGAACTTGTCAACTTCCAAAAGAATGGAAAATAGGGAAGGTGGTTCCAATCTATAAATCTGGCCCCAGAAACTCGCCACTTAATTACCGACCCATATCACTAACAAGTAATTGCTGCAAATTATTAGAACATGTAATCTTCTCGAACCTTGCTAACTTTCTAGAGTCTAACTCATACTTTGCTAAAGCGCAACATGGTTTTAGAAAACAGTATTCCTGCGAGACACAGCTTGCTTCATTTACTCATAATCTGCATCAAATTCTGGATCGATCATCTTGCGCTGACAGTATTTTTTTAGATTTTAGCAAAGCATTTGACAAGGTTTGCCATAAATTACTGCTCTTAAAACTAAGCTTGCTAAATATTGACACTAACCTTCTTAAATGGATAGAACATTTTCTCTCTAATCGTTTCCAATTCGTAACTGCTAACGACCATCATTCACCACTCACTGAAGTACAATCCGGTGTGCCTCAGGGTTCAGTGTTGGGACCTTTATTATTTCTTGTATATATTAATGATCTAACTTCTTCAATAACTTCTAACATACATCTGTTCGCAGATGACTGTGTTATTTACCGCGAAATCAGCAATGTTGATGATACTAAAACACTTCAAACTGACCTAAATAATATAGCTAATTGGTGTAATATCTGGTTAATGGAACTTAATATTAAAAAATGTAAGATAATGCACGTATCAAGAACTAACTCGAATCATAACACCTACCACCTAAACAACGTTCCTTTAGATTCCGTCCTGTCTTATAAATATCTTGGCGTGCACATCGCAAATAACTTAGGTTGGACAACTCATGTAGAGTACGTGATTAACAATGCGAATCGCATGCTCGGCTACTTACGACGTAACTTCTCCAAAGCACCCTCTTCCTTGAAACTAGTACTCTATAAGTCTCTCATACGCCCCAAACTCGAATATGCATCCGCCATATGGGATCCCAGTCATGCTAATCTCATCACATCTCTTGAACTAGTACAAAATAACTCGGCTAGGTTCATCCTCTCTAACTACAACCGCACTGCAAGTATGACTTCAATGAAAAATAATTTATCACTTATTCCATTGGCTCACCGACGAAAAATTGCCCGTCTTTCACTGTTTCATAAAATTTTCTATCACCCTACACTTCATAATGGCCTGATAATCCAGCCTCTGTACATCTCAAACCGTGTTGATCATCGCAATAAGGTAGGAATCGCATCAAGTCACACTAGGTCTTTCTTTCAGTCATTTATTCCCCGCACATCTCATGATTGGAACCGCCTTCCCCCGAATGTCGCAACCATTACTGACTTCAAACTTTTCCACGAAACATTAGCTAACATTGTATAACCAAGAAAATCTGTTACCTATGCTTATTGCTTCTGTTTTTGTATATTTAGTAATAACTATTTTTTATACATTCTGCAGAAACGTTAATAATATCTGTCTTTTATTGTATTGTTTTATTTGTAATTATTGTATTGTTTATTTGTATTTATTGCACTGTTTTATTTGTATTTTTCATGTATTTACCCACTCCCCTCTTTAATGCCTTGTTGGCCCTGAGGGTATTATAAATAAATAAATAAATAAATAAATAACTTTTCACGCACTTGTAGCTATGTGCCATTTCTTCAATTATAAATGCCGCTTGCATAAAAAGTAGAGACCAACTGCTTTTATGCCAAAATCGTCATATCGCAATCGAACAGTTTAGAACGTGTTATGAAATTCAAGAAGTCCGTTCTCAAGTTTATCGCTTCAAGCTCTCACTTCCATGCGCTTGTGAGCCTTTTGTTTATCGAAAAAGCTTGCGTTTTATTTCAGAGATATAAGATTAAAGCATACTTAGCATCGCTACAAACGAGCGAACTCGACCACGTGGTCACCGACTGCCTGTGGTAGTGGTGCTGATTGAAGCTAGACATGCAATGTTGATAGGCAACCGTCCTATATTACTTGATTATCTTGCAAAAGATGACATTGTGCGAAGTGTAAGTGAATTTTCTTTTTAAAAGCCACGAAAAGTTTTGATGAACAACGCTTATTTGTGCTGCACTGAAAACAAAACTATTTTGGAACAGCTTGCCCAGCCATCACACTTGTAATTCTATAGCAGAAGGGGCAGCACGCAACGCTGTGTAGCAAGAGCTTATCAACCATGCGGGTTTTATTCGCGAAGAACATGAGTGTTAAACAGGCGGTGTTCTTTACATATCAACAGCACACAGATAAATCTCGTGGTGTGATGGCGGCCATGTTTACACTCACCTCTCAGGTCATATCCCAGTTGGCAAGTAGCATTTTGACAGCTTAGCACTTCATTCGAGTAGCGCATTACGTTTAACACAGCGGAAATATGATTCAGTGCACCACGAGAAAAAGCAATCACAACCACGTAACGATAACACATCGACAACACACCGCTGCACAAACGGAGGTTAGCTTGCCGAGAACACTACGCTGCGCATCAATACAGGTTTAGCACGAGTACTTCATTTTTGAAAGGAGAGAGGGTGGTAGAGGGCTTACACAATTGCCGTTATTTTTGCTATATAAACAATATTGCTTTGTCCCCTGACGTAGTCGCCGTAGTTGTTAAACCATTTACACCAACTCAAGCTGTTAACAGCTGAAAGAGCTGATTTCTTTGGGGACCTATTTGCTTACGTGCATGCTGATGATTCCTTTGAGGCCACCCCTGTGCCGAAACGTTCCTTGACTGATTGACATGTGGGGTTTAACGTCCCAAAAGCACCACATGATTATGAGACCCACCATAGTGGAGGGCTCCAGAAATTTTGACCACATGGGGTTTTCTAACGTGCACCCAAATATGAGCACATGGGCCTACAACATTTCCGCCTCCATCGGAAATGCAGCCGCCGAAGCCGGAATTTGATCCCGCGACCTGCAGGTAAGCAGGTGAGTACCTTCGCCACTAGACCACTGCGGCGGGGCCCGGAACGTTCATTCAAAGTAAGCGTTGCTCCGTATGATCAAACTGTTCCTTCCGCAGTTTGCAGACAGCACCCTCGTCCTGAAGTTAATCCTTCCGCGGACTAACTGTCGGTTGCAGGAACGAAATGTAGTGCTTACCCGTTTCGGCCCCATTGCTCTCCTTCGCGTTTATAGTGTTTATGCAGCACAAATGTCAACATATGTAGTAACCGACCAAAACTCAGCGCTACGTACGCACCCCCTACTCGTCTACCTTTCTTTGTTTGTACTCTGTAATCACAGATCCTCTAGCGCAAGAACTACAACATGCAAGTACGTATGCTGTTGCTTAACTGGTTGGAAGGAAGGAAGAAAAAGAGAAAAGGCAAGGAGGTAAACCAGGCTAAGGCTACGAGGGCTTCCCCACGCTGATGGAAAGTAAAAAGCGAATATTATGATTATGGAGAGCTGGAAGACGGAGCTCTTTGCGCCAGCTTCAATCTAAGCACGTGCGATGAAACTTAAGCAGATGAGAATCTTAAACTTTGTCATCACTAGGTAAATTTACAAAACAAGCCACAAACGACAACAAAGTGCCTTTCAATAGAGAGTGATCTCTCCACGTGTTGTTTCTTTAATAATAGCCTCTTTCCTGCCGCTCACATGGAAGCAGCAGCCAGTTTGATACTTCAACTTGTAGATACTTCCTTCCGGCTTTCAATATGCGTACGTTTCAGCCTTTGTTTTTGTTTTTGAAATTTTAGGGGATTGTCAACAGGCATTTTTTTCGAGAATTACTTTAGCCCTGTAAGCCCTGGACTTTTTATTTTCGTCAAAGACATCTTCCGCACGTATTTTACTAGTAGTTATGGCCTCAGAAAACCTCAACAAAGGTCCATTTATTGGTGTAATATGAACTTTATATATAGTATGCAAGTACCAGAAAAGAATGTCACTTTTGTTAATTCACTTGGTTGGCTTGGAATGGGATGTCTTGGCGCCCGTTGCATAACGGCGAGCTTTTGAGCCGACGCAAGTGATCGCGTTTTTTATTCTCCAATACATGATTTTGAGTCCAGCCTACACTTTCTGAGTTAAACTAACCTTAACTGATTGCGACAATGGGCAAACGTATGCAGCCCTGCAGCCATAAAGTTTTTGTATACATCTTGATTTATATTGAGGGAAAGGAGTCTAGATGAATGCCTAATTGCTTCGTGTAAGTTACTAAAACGCACGTGCCGCATTTGTTACAAACGCTCGTTCGTTGACCTAAAAACGTATTTAATTTTGTTGCAAATATTTGAGAAGTTTTGTGTTCCTCCTTCTATTCGTCCAACTAGCGTCATGTTTCTTCGACTATTCATTTCATTATTACCTACGTGTTTGCCAAATACGCGCTCGCGTCAACATCAACTTTCTCTGCCTCGTCTCCTGCCTGCCTGGTTATTGAGGGTTATTTTTTTTTCTTGTTTTGCGACCTTCCCGAGTAAAACCTTAGCACGTCACTTTCAATGAATTTCAGTCGGTACGAGTAAGACGCGGTTCTTAATTGGATCGAACAAACCTTCCATTCCAAACAATCCTTACATGGTAGGGCTCGAAGGGCATTCTGAGCATCAACTTACGCATGCGGCCTTCCAACTGTAGCATTTCATAAACGCAAGGAAAGCTTAAAAATCTAGTGCATCTGAAATGTTGTAGATACCAAGAAATACGCGGACCTAAAACATTTTTGTTGAATTGTTACATCCATACCGGTGAAGTAACCGAACTCGGCTTTTTTATGTATCGGTATTGATACTATACAAGTAAAGGAAGGCGACAAACTGTATCAAGTAGTTCTTGCCTTTATAAACCCCTATTTTTATTTTCTTAAACCTTGTGTTGAAAGCAATATAACCACAAGATAGATACGCCAGTGATGTATTTCTTTGAAAAAGTAGTTTAGTTTTGTTTAGAACTTTTTTTTTGTTGTGACAGTGTTGTGACTTCCGCTCTTTGTACATAGATTATCATTACAAACCGAAATATTTGTAGGGTCTACACCAAAAGTCATAGGCAACAATAACACCACATTGATATATTTTGAAGACTGATCTCCAGTATAGATGAAGTGCCTACTGCTGACTCCCTCGTGAGGCCGCGAACACAACCTTTTGATGAACTATGGTGCAGGAACTTGACAGCTACTATAGCTTCAGTGTACCATATTACCTGCTGTGCCAAACCTACATCTTCATTATGAATATGAGGCAGGAACATTATTCCCATCGGCACATGAAAGACAGCGCGAGTGAACACAATTCTTGCACGTAGCGACGCGCAGTTTGCCTGCCACCTGCGCGTACGAAATAATGGCAGCTTTGATGACTTTAAGACATGGTATTTAGCCGACAGAGATGGGTGGGAAATGCAGCATCGGTAAAAGACACAGCCCGTTCTTTAGGTGCGCGAGACTATTCTAACCAACACAGACTGTTTTGGGCAGATAGGTGCTGCCGACGCGTTCGCATAAAAAATAAAGCTTTTATAGAGGCAATGTTGACGCCCCAATTGATGGAACACTGCACCTGCATGAGTCAACGAGCACTTTGAATCTGATTTGCACTCACATATATATTTCGGTCACATCAAGCATTTTGAAGAACGAAGCTTCTCAGGCTACTGCAATGCCCATTGACGCTGTTGTCGTAGCTTCCTGTCAAACCGAAACACAATGGTTACATACCCGGTGTTCAAAGTTACGTTTTATGTTTCTCTTTAATTCAACACTAGAAAGAACGCGATATTTATATTTGTACATACCTTATGTATTCAAGGAGACTCAAAGGCAGAAAATAATGGTGGTAAGCAGCCCAAGCAACCAACAATTCTTCATGAACTTTTCATTGACTGCACAAAGTGGGCATATTGTTATTGAAAAGTTGAATGCAGTCACGTTTCTTCACAGTTACACTTTGAAGGATTATTCTAGCATACCTGGACTCGCAGATATCCGGCGGAAAACTTTAATTGTGCTTTGCATGATTACTCATGCAAGGCAGTGAAAACTAGGCCGAAGCTCTTCCGCGATGGGCCACGGGCAGTTCCGCGCGCCGTTCAATCTGACAATGGGTCGAAGGCATTGGCAAAGATGGTAACGGTCGTCATTTTACTACCGGCTGGTGAAAGCAAGCCAAGACTGTTTGTCACATTCGGGAGAAACATTGAGTCAATCTTTACCACTTTGCATGCGCAATCATGTGCATACAGAATTAATTTTTTACGCGTGATGTATCGGGGCAAAGACATGCTAGAAGAATTCTGCCACGTGTAACTAAAAACACGATTGCGTTCTACTTTTCAACACATATATGTCCACTTGCTGCAGCCACTAAAAAGGTAATTACTAAATTTTAGGTCATTGACTCATGGGCTGCCCGAATTATTGTGTCACTTTGTGTCCTCTTGGATGCAAGAGTTATCCGCAAGGTTGTTTTTTTCTTTTTTGTTGCTGGCAGTCAGAAATTTGAGAAAAACCATAAAATTTAACTTTGAACTCCCGGTATACCACACATAAAGCGTTCATAATGCGCATATATTTTTAAAATAGGCCGTCATCTCTCCATTTGTGCGTCCGTTCATTATTTGTCAATTTTTTATACTTGTAGGTAACTTCAGCGCACAATATATGTATTTTAGGACACAGCCTCGCCTACTCGTCATCAATACTACGAGGACCTGCAGTATAATCTTAAGAATGGTTGTTCTACTGCTCCCGTTTTTTGCTTTCAAACAATTAAAACAGATTTACGGGGATGCAATCAAAAACTAGAGTCATTCGCGTAATTATTATTGCGAAAGAAGAAACAGCGATGCCAGAATGATACTACAAGTGTAGTTAAGTATTACGTAGATTGCAAGTGTAACGTGAAAGCAAGAAATACCACATTCGTCTCCTTTCCCAAACTAAAGTATTTAGTTCATTCCGAGAGGCAATGATATTTATATATACAGTGGCGCTGCATGTGGTGTTTCTACTCGACTGGCACCGATCATATTTTTTATTGCCATAGCGTCACAAACAATGGACTTCATAATAACTGCCTGAGTGCACACAGGTATTATCATGGCAACCACACAATCACCTCGTGAAATAAAGTTCCATCTCGGATGGAAACAAGCAAATATACTTAAACAACAGAGGAACAATGAATCCATTACGTAAAGTGAACAATATTCTCAATAATATGTTCCTAACTCGGTGAGAGTATAAAAGATAGTTACTGAAACATAAACGTGTATGCAAGGAAACACGCATCGAAGAGAGAGAGAGAGAGAGGAATGACAAGGAAGGCAACGATCATATCCAGATCGTGTGTGTAGCCATAATACAATCAGTATTAGAACTGTAAAAAAGTCAGCATAAATAAAGAAAATGCGATAAAGAGGACAATTATGAAAAAAAATACATGCTTTCAACTAGCATTGCTGTTTGCTTTGAAGCTTTCGCAAACGTTAAACGCCCTTTTTATCAGAACTGAACACATTAAATACCGCATTTTCTGCGGTTCATATCGGTCAAACGCTTGACGATTTCGCCTCTCATCGTAATGTGGCGCGCGTGTGTCGCACAACGGAGTATAATGCAGACAAAACAAAAAGAAAAAAAAACAGACCTCACGTACAGTGCGAGTCGATGATATGCGAAGCACGAATAAGAAACGTTGATATGTCCCTTCAAAATCAGCACAACGCAGGGGGGGGATGTAATTTATACCATACATGACTTCCGTGTCTTGATTATCGTGTTTGGATGTGTCGTTTACCTTCGTCATCTATTCACGTCACATGATACCAAATTTAATATCTGTGGAGCTAGAGAAATGACCGCGAGCACGCTATGAGCGTGGTATGTTGTCATGTTCTTACATGACATCCGTGACAGGATTATCGTGTTTGCTGTAGTTATATATTTTCGTCATCCATTGACGTTACGTAACACCAAATTCGATATATGTGGAGCTAGCAAAACAGCCGCTAGCGCATCATGAAGGGCCCAATATACTTAAATATAGTGTCGACGCGCACGCACGCTTGGCACAGCGACGCAACGTTAGCAAAACGCGAGCACTCTATAGTCTGACAGGCGTGACCAGCGTCTGTCGGCCCGGCCCAACGGCAACAGGGGGCGAAATGCGACATGCTCCATTTTGCGCCGATGCGTTACCCAGACAACACTGCGTCTCCCTCTTTTTGTGGTGGAGGGACGCTGGACGCGCTGAAACGCGCTTGCGTCAAAGCAACGCAGCGTGGCGTGCACCTGCGGTCACATGGCAGGACCAGTGCCTGGCGTGGCAACGCCGGCGTGACCCGACGAAATGAACGCCGGTGAGCACGCGCACCGCGTCACGTCGAAATGTATTGGCGCCTTGACTGTGGCATGTAGTAATGTTCTCACATGACACGCATCTCATGGTTACCATGTTTGCACCAGTCACATAACTTTGTCATCCATTGACGTCACGTAGTACCAAATTTGGCATATGTACAGTTACCGAAATGGCCGCGAGCGCATCATGAGCGTAGAATGTAGTCATGTTGTTATACGACACGCATCTCATGTTTATCATATTTGCACCAGTATCACACTTTTGTCATCCATTCACGTCCCATAATACCAAATTCGGTTCATGAGAAGCTAGTGAAATTGTCGCGAGCACATCATGAGCATAGCATGTAGTCATAACATTACATGACACACATATCATGGTTTTAATGTTTAGACCAGTCACATACCTTCGTCATCTATTCACGTACCGTAGTACCAAACTTGGTATATGTGACGCTAGCACATCATGAGCTTGGCATTTAGTCATGTTGTTACATGACACGCATGTCATGTTTTTCGTGTTAGGGTCTGTCGCTTGTGCTCGCAAGGCAATAATGTCAAGACATAGAAGTTTTGTAACATGTCATGTGAACGAAATAACCGCAAGAGCTGCAGTACCATGAAATGTAAATTATGACATTCATGACATCCGTACCATGATTTTCATGTTGTGAAAAGCCAAATATGTTCTTCATTCAGTCAAGTTATGCCATATCAAGCTTGGTATCGATACGATTATTGAAATGGCCAGGAGAGTTGAGGGTTGCAGGTGGTTAGATAGATAAATACGCGCAAAGCCGCCGAAGTTTGCTGAGAAATGCTTCACCTTTATTAAGGCAGTAGTACAAATTTTGTTCACTTTTTTTTCTCCACCTAAATTTTTTTTCACCGGTCAGTTTGCCACCTAATGCCTCAACTGTGCACTGTACTGAGTCCTGCTTTAGGTTACAACTTGGCCTTACGCTTGGCACGCTGCGAACCTCGAGTGATCAATGAAGTTGGCCTGGCTAGTGTTAACCTTACTTCGCCCATGCGTGGCTGCGTACGGCCCGATTAAGGCATTCTGACTGCAGACGGAAAAAAAGTTAAGTCGCATGACTTCTCTTGACCTGAGGAAAGGACAGCCTCACTTCACACAGAAAGAAATCCCAGCAATTGCGATTCGTTTATTTGCTTCTGCCAGCATCCCATCTGTTATAACTATATTGCACTGCTTATCAAAGTATACTCCAAAAACAAATTTTAGAAACTTCATCTGCTGTTGTGGTGAAATTCTCGATCTTATGAAAGTCGTTTAGTGCAGTTGCAACCACTAGGCATTACATATTCTATGCGCAGACTCAACCATAAAACTGTGCAAAATGTGCCCTGCCGACCAACCATTTTAATTACCCCGCATCCATCGACTTCTTCGAGTGACATTCTCCAAGTTACTGGCTCAAAGCAGACAGTGAAAGTGGTTTGTCAATTCTATAAAAACGTTTCTGTTATCGGCCGATTGTTTATAATTACAGCGTGAACAACAACCACCGTGCGACTAATTAGTTGACATGTTTGCATACATACGACCCCACAATATGGTTCTATGAGCTCTCTTGAATGCGAAACGGACTTCGGCGATTAACGCGGAAATTCTTAGTAAATCGTAGCCTTGGGGCGAGTATAATTGCTTGGTTTCAGTGCAACGTTTTATTTTTCTCTGATTTTTTCCATCGTCTGTCTAGGTAATAGTTTCCGTAGGTGCCTGAGCGAGCAAGTCGAGCCGCAGTGAAGATATTGAAGACGTTTGTATTTTTCGGGAAAACTGAAAGCAGCTGTTTTTGTCAGTCTCTGCCTGTCTGCCTGTTTGTGTGTCACAATATTGAGCCTCGCGGCAAAAGTTTAAGTACTTGCTGAATTCCCAGCCATCTTGAACTGGTGGCTGCTTCTATACTTGCGAACACTGTCAATACGTGATTTTTATTTCCTAATCGAAAACTCTGTGATTATGTATGATGGAATCGTTGGTAGATACGACGAAAAGAATAGTCAATATGGTGGAAATAACAGTGGATATGCTGGAAGCTTTAGTGGTCATAATGGTTGATGATCGCGAAAGTGCGACAATGGTGGCAGATGGTGGTGGTGGTGAGCAACTGGTGGTGGTTTCAGTGAAAAATGCCTAAACAACGTTGTTTGTTGGGTGAAATGGAAAAGCTTAATCATAATATAGTGCAGCGCAAAAAGCAGACAACAAACAAGCGAGGGTCCGAAGACGCAGTGCAATTTTCCAACTAAAGTTTATTAGATGGGGACGCACGTATTCTTGCTTTGTCTTTGCTTTCTCTTGCTTTGCTTGTGTACCTATACGTGTGTCTCCATCTATTAAACTTTATTTGGAAGATTGCGCTGCGTCCTCGGTACTCTCGCTATTTATTTTTTTGTCTGCTTTTTTCGCTGCACTGCGATATGAATAGAAAATGCCGCCTGAGGGTGGCGAGGTTAAACAGATGGACAGATGGACGCACGTCCGAATGTATGGATGGATGCATGGACAGAAGCAAGAACAAAATAATGGAGAGAATCAAGGACGGACGCACAGACGGACACACGGACATACGAACGAATGCTTCGCCCCACTCATTAACATTCGCTCCGTGATTACGCCGTGTTGTTTTTACGATTCAATTTTGCATCGCTTTCTTTGTGGATGCTCGTCACGGTGGCTCTGACGCTAAAGAGCCGTTTCGCGCTTCAGCATTGCTAGCATCTCCAGCATCTAATGTACGCCACAATAAACCATGTGTCTTCAAGAATTCCAGCACCATAATCCAGCAAAATGGTGGATGGCGGAATCCATATTTTCTATGTTGGACATACTTTCAGTACGGTGGTGTATTCCTTAGCTTTAAAATACATAGATACGTAATTCTAAAGACCCTGGTGTTTCTTAGGCTGCATTGAAAATGTGACGCTGTGCAAGAAAAAGACACGCAGGAGTATACAGTCTTTCGACGACATTCACAGTGAAGCATGTAGATAGGCGCCCAATTTTCAGTCTCACAACGGCTGGAATAATAAAGGAGATTGAAGCTCGGGGTGGAATAGTAGGGGTGCAGACTGAACAAAATATTACTGAATGCTGCCATTTGAAAGGACCCCATTTCGGATATATCATATATGAATCATCTCGAGCAGATACAGTGGAGGGGTTACAGCAACATATGGTTTCTGATTAGCCGCCTGACTCAAATCTGGACAATGATTCTCAAATGGCAGGTATTGAACTGCAGCTATGTTTATATATAGAGTGACGCAATGAGTTACCTCACAAATGGAAACGCTTAAGTACCGTCGTTTTTGTTTACCTAGAAAAAGCATATTTAGTTGCATTAGGAATATATAATGCAAGTGCCATTTAGTTTTTACAAGAATTTTATTTTTATAAAGACGTTGGTCGCAATCAAGGCGTACGCGAGCCACATGCAGCGCACGACACGCATGGTTTAGACCTGTGGGTGAGGTTATAGGATAAAACCTTGTTTCATGGCACTTGTGACAGTTTCAGAGCATTAACTCGCTTATACGTTCCCAAGGTAAATTCTCATGTCGTAATGATTTTGAGCAACCGCAGCACCCGTGTGGCATGCGATGCGTCACGCCACGTGAGGCACTGCGGAAAGTCGTCGCAGCAGCGCTCGTTTTCAGCAGCGTTGTCTGGTGCTAGCGAGCAAACACGAGAATACTCATCGCAAAAGAAGCCAAACGCAAGCGGGAGGAGGAAACACTATGAGTGGGTTTACAGCAGTTTGCCGAAAACATTACGCGTTTTCTCTCTCGTACGCAAGACACACCATTGTAGTGTAATGACTAAGACTTTCGGCTGTCGACCCGCAGGTCGCGGGATCAAATCACGACTGCGGCAGCCACATTTTCGATCGAGGCGAAAATTCTCGTGTGTTTAGATTGAGGTGCGCGTTAAAAAACCCAGGAGGGGGAATTTCACTTAACCCTCCACTACGTGCCTCCCGTAAGCATATGGTAGTTTTGGGACAATAAATCCCCATAAAATAATATATGCCGTACCATCGAGTGTGCTGAAAGCTACACACCGGTGATAAGATGACAAGAAGATGCGTCTCTTTGTCAGCGCGCATCATCAATATCAGCACTTTCTTTTCTGTATATTTTCGAACGCGCCACCTAATTTCAGTGTGATCCCGAGCGCGATCATGTACACGTGGCGACATCACATGGAGGAGGAGGAGGAATAAATGAGAAAGGACAGGGAGGCTCACAATCCTCAAACGGGCGAACAGTCATAAACCTGGGGTATATTTCTTCATTTTTTTGAGCTACGAGGCAGCCATTGTTCGCTGAATGAGATTGAATTCTGGGTTTCAGGCTGCGTGCTGATCTATAATGTCTTGCTCGCGTGTTCTCACTAATTCATGCTACAAATGTTCAACAATTTCTATGCATGTTAGAAAAAGTGTTTCAAAGTTGTTTTAATGATTGAAGCTGCAAGAGTTGATGAGAGAACGTATGGAAAATACTTACAGCCTTTAAGCGGTTGGGCTTGTGGGGTGGTCGGCCCACCTGCAAAGTTGTCTTACCTCTTGGTGCTCCCCCACGGTGCTCTGCTCCTGCAGCTCACAGGTGGTGTCAGTCGCGCCACCTAGGGGCTATGTGACGCGGCATCGCGAGGAGTGCAGCTGTGCCTCATTTGTCGGGGACTCCACTGTCAGACGGTTGTCTCATGCAGGTCGTCTGTACAGTCAATATTGCGACTTGGTTTCGCGGACTCCCGCGGTGAATCGCGAACTTCAGTGACACCGTATTCGAATTACATTGTTTTTTATGCTTTCGAGTGTGCTGTATTGGCATGGTATTCAGCTATGTGTCATGGCACTGCAGTTTTTTTTAACACTAAGCTGGTGGGCTCATTGTTACGTAAGGTGCCTATTTGCACATGAATGTCCGTGTGATTATTACACTACTGTTTGTACTGTGCCTGTTTGTGCTACGATGAGCTCTTCAGAATTCTGTGACACAAAGGAAGGATATGATATGACTAATCGTAGTTCTCAAATGCCTCTATTTATTTTAGCGAAGTTGGCGAAGTTAGTGACCTTCGTAATATTGTTATCTGCTTAACCGATGAGAAACGACAACTTTCAATATAAAAAGTAAACCTGTTAGCCTATCACAAGTGATCTTTTGTGCTTTTTTTGCCTTTGTTTTGTTCCAACAGTTCATATTTTCCAACAGTTCCAACAGTTCATATACTCGTGTATGCAGCACTGGTATTCTTCTGATGCTCATGCAAATGTAGGCCTTCTTGAAGTAGGTACTAGTAACACATTAAGGAATGAAATTAGATCAGAGGCCTTCATTCATGTCATAAAGCCAGCATTGGAAAGTAAATTTGCTGCAGAGCCCACGTTCACTCTTTTATAGTATTGGCACACACTGCATCACATTTCAGACTTCAAATGTTGCCCAGAAGTTTCAAACAGGAACATCACGAGTGGGAAAAGTCTATATATATGCATGAGCAAGACAGTCGATACCGGAGCATGTGCAGCCCTTAACCAATCGTGAAGACGGTGTTACGTGAATACACCCAGGGCTGTATGATGACGGAAAGGCCACAAGGACCACAAAGATTCAGAGTCACTGTGAGATGATAGAGTTGGTACCAAAGCGCGTGGCCTCAAATCAGGCGCACGTTGTAACGCTGACTGCTAATGCGTCAGAGGCCACGCCTTCATGTGAATGGGCAGCTTTGTGCCCGAAATAGATGTACACAAGCAGTTGCCAAGATCGAAAAGCATCTATATACCTTCAAAAGTTTAAAACTTCTAACTAGCAAAATACTTCGTCGACGATTGCTATGTTTTGAACTGTATATTTTCTATTGTTCGGCTTCCAATAGGTTCTCAAGCAGTTACCGCTAAACATACGCAACGAGATATGCTTGCTGCCAACCTGCACTAGCACATATCACCTGCTTAGTAAATGCAATACACTTAATTTGGCTGAGAAAGATATTCCTCCTTCATTGTGAAAATACTAATGTGTTTTCGCGCCTTCAGTTCTCCATTGCACTGATATGAAATACACAGAAACACGCTTTTCAGCACTTCTACTGTCGCACAAGACGGGGAATGGTAGGATGTCTACGGAGTGCATTGCTTCTATTGTCATTTTTTTTCGGAGGTTCACTTGCCCTAGGGCATTGTTTCATAATGTGACCCTGTGTGTGCTGGTGGACCAAAACGACGATAAGGGGATTTGGCGGACACCAGGTAGTGGAGCTCTGGTTGATCGAAGAAAAAGAAGGTGATCTTGCTGTTCGGCTGCTGAGAGTCGCTGTGTAAACGTTTATCTGCCTTTCGTTCGCGCTGTACCGCGACACTGGTGGAAGTGCTGGACCCCAACCCTACCTAATGCTCCATACTCCCACTGGGAGCAGTTATCTACCTCGGACGCATTGTCACCCATTGCAACTCCCGTGCACCGGTTCAGTCGGTGGCTGATAGGCCTCGCTCCTGAGTTCACTCCCTCCACGAAAATTCGCAGGCGCCGATTACCTCTCCAAATGGCCAACGCCATTCCACAACCACTACCCCAAGGCCCCCACCAACACAAGCTTCACAGGTAACCATCTTTCAACCACTGGTTTCCGATCACTTTAGTGGCGGCGCCCATGAATATGTTGACGACTGCCTTGAGCACTATGAGCGTGTTGCCAAGATAAATCTATGGCCTGTACAAGAAAAGTTCTCACGCGCTTATTTCTACCTTGACGGCGGTGCGAAAATTTTGTATTTGAGCAGAGAAGCCAGTCTGTTAACTTGGGGCGACTTCCGACAACAGCTTGTCGACACGTTCACCAATGTCAATCGACGCGACCGTGCGCAGCAGCTGTTGGAGCTACGGGTTCAAAAACCCAATGAAAGCATTACTATGTTTGCTGAAGATATGACTCGTCTTTTTCGTCGAGCTGACCCGAATATGAGTGAAGATAGGAAGTTGAGCTGCCTCATGCACGGCGTTAAAGAGAAACTTTTCGCTGGGCTACTGCGCCACCCTCCAAGTACCGTAGTTGACTTTATCAAGGAGGCTACGGCTATTGAGCGGGCCCTCCATCAACGATGCAGGCAGTATGTCGAATGTCTAGCAGCGCCCCAATCAATGCAGCCACTATACCTGAGGATCAAAGCTTCCTGCGAGACCTCATTAGGAAGATAGTTCATGAAGAACTGCAAAAGTTCATGACTCCGGTTGCTCAAACCCCCGTTGCGATCGTCGCTGAAGTGGTACACGACGAAATCTGCCACGCATTTTCTATCGCTCGTCCTGATGACGAGCACCGTCCTATGAGCTACGCCAACGCTCTGCGGCGTTCACAATCTGGTACATCGTCACCATATCACGCAGTTCTGACGGTTCCTTGGTCAGCGCCACAAGAGCAGACCCTGAGCCGACCGTCAAGCCAACCGACGTACCACCAGCTGTCCCCAGCAGCACCATGGGCATCGTCGCAAGAAGGGAGGCTGAGACGTCCACCGCTCCGAAGAACAGACGCATGGCGCACAATTGATCGACGTTCATCATGCTTTAACTGCGAAGGTGCAGGTCATATTGCCCGTCATTGCTGACACCGCAGTGATCCCCTCTTCGTTCCGCCCTCTTCGAACGTGGTCTGACGATCCAAGTGCGAAAGAAGAATACATAGAACGGCGGGAAGACGCCTCTTTCTATGGAGCCCGTTCTAACTTTTATGACTGCGTACTTCTGACGAGGAGGCAATACCTACCCGCCAGCCAGGTTTGGGACGTCAATTTCACTCTCCTTCTCCCGCTGATTCATGTTCGTCACACCAACATGCCTCCGCGGACCTTAACGCAAGAAGGTCACCCAGCCCGCGCCGGGGAAACCGAGGGTGGTTACCTCCGGGGGTAAGGTATCAGTCCATGAAGGTGATGATGAAAAGTTCCCATTACATGACGCTGTAAATCCGACAAGATGTGAGAGCGACGACATTGTGACCGCCGACCTTAGTGTTTTTCTTGACGGCCAAAAAGCAACAGCCTTAGTTGACACCGGTTCCAACTTTTCTATTATAAGTCAGGACCTCGCCATCCGCCTCAAGAAAGTGAAGACGCCGTGGACAGGCCCTCAAATAAGGACGGCAGGGGGTCAGTTATTGATGCCCTTTGGAAGTTGCACAGCGAGAATTGACATTGGAGGTTCTTCCTTCGTTGCGTCGTTCGTCGTTCTCGCCGCATGCTGCAAGGATCCAATTATTGGTATGGACTTCTTACGAGAGTGCGGTGCCGTCATCAATATCCCAGACAGTTTGATTACGTTCCGCAACAGTTCGGGCGCACCTGATTGTACACAGGCGCGACCAAACCAATTGCGTCTGACTGGTGATGATGTGGTTCTTCCTCCTCGGTCATGCGCGCTTGTTTCTGTGGCAGCCGCTCTCCAGCTTGACGGCGAAGGAGTAGCAGACCAAATAAGCTCGCTCCTCCTCACACACGGCATTTCCGTCGCAAGAGGTATCGTCAGCGTCGCCGCTGGTCGCACGGACTTGCTTTTGACAAATTTTAGTGATGAGCACCGGCACCTTTCAAAAGACATGGCCGTCGCTTACTTCGTCGATATCACATATGCAGAAGGCTACTTGGCAGTAGTCGATGAGGCGCCAAAACTTGACTCAACACCAGTTCTCGACGTTAGCACTACTTTACCTAAAAACGAGGGAAAGAGGCTTCTTGAGCTACTGACCAAATCAAAAACACTGCTTTTCGACAACATCAAGAGTTGGCCGCACGCCTCTAACCAAGCATCGGATAATTACCGAGGACATGGCGAGACCAATTCACCGAAACCCCTATCGCGTGGCTCCAAAAGAACGCGAAGTGATACAAGAGCAAGTCAACAAAATGCTAGAAGGTGACGTCGTTCAGTCCTCAAAAAGCCCCTGGGCGTCACTTGTAGTCCTCGTTAAAAAAAGACGGCAGCCTGCGCTTCTGTGTAGATTACCGAAAACTCAATCAAGTGACAAGGAGAGATGTGTATCCTCTTCCTCGTATAGATGACTCTCTTGACAGACTTCGACATGCTCGTTAGTTTTCATCGATGGACTTAAGGAGTGGGTATTGGCAAATCGAGGTAGACCCAACAGACAGCGAGAAGACTGCTTTTGTAACACCTGATGGCTTATATGAATTTAAAGTCTTGCCCTTTGGTTTATGCTCAGCGCCTGCTACCTTTCAAAGACTCATGGATACCGTACTTTCTGGGTTGAAGTGGAAAACCTGCTTGGTCTACCTTGATGATGTCGTAGTTTTCGCCGCAACATTTGACCAGCACCTTGAAAAACTTGAGGCAGTTTTACAAGCCATACGGTCCACGGGCTTGCCTTCGAAGCCTGAAAAGTGCCACTTCTGCTATGAAGAGCTGCAATTTCTTGGCCACGTTGTCAGTCACGCAGGCGTTCGTCCTGATCCTGAAATGATCGCAGCTGTTGCAAAGTTCCCGGTTCCGACTGATAAGAAGGCTGTCCGACGCTTTCTCGGACTATGTGTGTATTATAGGCGATTCATTGCGGACATCGCACGCATCGCATCACCGTTAACCCGCCTCACGAGAGAAGATGTTGCCTTCCAGTGAAGCAATGAAGAGGAAGATGCTTTCAAGAACCTCCGCCAGCGACTACAGACGCCTCCAGTGCTTGCCCACTTTGATGAGAAATCCCCAATGATGCTACACACTGATGCCAGCATTGTTGGTTTGGGAGCTGTGCTTGTGCAGCTGCAAGAGGGCACAGAAAGAGTAATCGCCTATGCAAGCCGAACACTAACACGCGCTGAGACTAATTACTCCACAACTGAGAAGGAATGCTTCGCCGTGGTATGGGTGGTCACAAAATTTCGCCCGTATTTATACGGCCGCCCTTTCAAAGTCATCAGCGACCACCATTCACTGTGTTGGTTGAGAAATCTTAAGGATCCTACCAGGAGATTAGCGGGTTGGAGTCTCAGGCTGCAGGAGTACGACATGACGGTCGTACACAAGTCAGGGAACCACCACATGGATGCCGACTGTCTATCCCGCTCATCCATTGAATCGGCAACTTTATCCGATGAAGAGGAAACAGCATTTCTAGGTGTGCTTGACTCGTCCGCTATTGCGCAGCAACAAGGTGACGACCCAGAGTTACTTTCCCTAATAATTTACCTGGACGGAAGATCTGAAAAGGCACCAACTGTTTTCGTAAGAGCGCTGTCATCATTTTGCTTACGGGGCGGGGTACTAAACAAAGGAAACTTCTTTACGACATGATCTGCGTATTTGCTAGTCATACCAGCAGCCCTTCGCTCCGAAGTACTCGAAGCATGCCACAACGAGGTGACTTCAGGGCACTTAGTTTACACAAGAACGTTGGCCAGAGTACGGCAGTGCTACTTCTGGCTAAGACTGACCATAGCCGTAAAACACCATGTTCGTACTTGCCTCGACTGCTAGCGACGGAAGTCACCGCTGACTAAACCAGCTGGCTTCCTGCAGCCCGTGCAGGTCCCAAGAAGACCATTCGACCAGATTGGCATGAATATTTTGGGCCCACTTCCAACTTCTACTGCTGTGAACCGCTGGGTTATTGTCGCGACTGATTTCCTTACTCGTTATGCTCAAACAAAGGCTATCAAGAGAGGTACAGCAGCGGAGGTGGCACATTTTTTTATCGAAAACGTTTCCTTCGGCATGGTGCACCAAGCGTCGTAATCACAGACAGAGGAACTGCATTTACGGCAGCTCTTTTGGATCAAGTCCTTGAGCTTAGTGGAACAACCCATCGTAAGACCACCGCCTACCACCCGCAAACGAACGGGTTTACAGAGCGTATGAACAAAACAATTGAAGACATGCTTTGAATGTACGTAAACGTCGAACACAAAACTTGGGACGAAATCTTGCCATATATCACGTTTGCATACAACACAGCCAAGCAAGAAACAACCCGGATGACACCGTTCAGCCTAATTCACGGAAGAGAAGTACGAACCATGTTAGATGCGATGCTAGCGCACGAATGCGACAACATCGAACCGGACACCGAGATGTTTACAGAACGAGCGGAAGAAGCAAGGCAACTAGCACGCTTGCGAATCCAGCAACAACAAGAGTACGACGCGAGCCGCTAAAATTCTCGCCGCAGAACAGTCGTTTACCAGACCGGCGACAGAGTATGAGTTTGGACACCCATATGGAAACGAGGACCCTCTGAAAAGCTCCTAAGGAGATACTTTGGGCCATACCTAGTACTGCGAAGACTGAGTGATGTTACTTACGAGGTCGTCCCCTACAGTTCGTGTAGTAGGAGGCTTCTACAGCACCATCCTGAACTAGTTCACGTTGTGCGCATGAAGCCCTAGGAAAGGTAGTGACTGCGCAAGACACTTCTTAAAAAAACAAAAGAAACTGAACTACTGGTTTAGAATCGGGGCGATGCTCATTAAGAGGGAGGCAAATGTCGCGTCTGTACTGGCGGACCAAAACGACGATTAGGGGATTTGGCGGACACCAAGTAGTGGAGCTCTGGCTGATCGAAGAAAAAGAAGGCGATCTTGCTGTTCGGCTGCTGAGAGTCACTGTGTCAGTGTTTATCTGCCTTTTGTTCGCACTGTACCACGACAATATTACTCCACCAGTCGAGTATGATGAATAATATGGCGCTGATTGTCAACATGGCGACGTGGTTCTTGGCTGCCTTATGTGGTCTCAGTAATTTTGCCCAATGTGCACTAAAACGTCTACTTTTTGCCTCCGGGCTACTGTTTCTTGTACAAAGGCAAAATGAGTAGAAACACAGACAAGAAATAGATATGGGGGCACGAACACGCAGGTAGGTTTATAGGAGCTTTCTCGAATAGTCGCGTTCAGTTTTGAAAGGCCATACAGAGATCATGTAAGTGTTTTTCTCGCGGAAGTTCACAGATCGTACTGCAGTAAACTAAAAAAGATTTTTTATTCGTGCCTAATAACACCACACAATCTGTACGCCGACGTTGCGGATGTGCACAGTCTTCAGTCTCCAGTATAAACTTCGGGAGATGTGGGACACTTGAAAGGCCGCAAAGATTGTTTATAGCCGTCTATAATTTGCAAGCAACTTCCATACGACGATTGCCACAAAATCAGCAGACCAATAATAAAATTGAATATTGAAACGCGGCGTCTATAAATTTCTTGTGAAGAAAACTCCAAAACGGCCCTATGTGAAACCTGAAAGCGGCTGTGCAGTGGGCCAGAATTGATGTATAGACAACTCGGGAAGACTTGTCATGGGAAGACCGCAAGCGGCTATCAGGTGTGAACTTCCGTATGGTGTAGTCTTGTTTATTTGTGCTGGCGTTAGCCTTGTCACAAGTAGCCACCAGTGACTATGACTATGATGCAGATGACACTGAATAACAAGTGCGTTCCAGGCCGCAAATTCTCTTTCTGCCATCACATCGCAGCAAATGCAAGACACGCCATGACAATAACAATCACTCTGATGACCATGACGATATTGACGATGGTGATCACGGAAATTGCTGGCAAGTGAATAAGGTCCTCTGTACGCTCTACCGGGCATTTCCTACGACTGCAAAGAACGAAGAACCACCAGGGGAACGTATTCAGTCATCGTCTTTGCATTTTCAGGCTAGATTCAATACCACAAAGCATTGTTATTAATGGCTAAATAAAATTCACAACTCTGCGCAATACAGCAGTTATCACCAACAAACATTGAATCTAACTGCACATGGCTTGGCACTCATTTATAAGCATGAGTTGCCAATGTCACAGATGATTTATGGTAACATAGAGCAGTCCCATTGCTTAGACCACTCATTATCACTCAACTTCGTCCACATGCCGATATTTTATTTTATTTGGGTTTTTGTGGACCTGAGCAGCTCTCCAATATACACCTGGCTTCCATCATAGGGCAAATATCCAGAAGAAGTCGTGGTGTATATGACTGTGATTGCGTGAGCAAGACCTGATTAGTGCTTTCCTTCATATATTTTTCTGTAAGTAGCGTGTTCCTTCCTGATAACACTATATGGTATACAGATGTGAATAATTCTGTTACGAAAAATAAATACTTTGGCGGTTTCTATCTACCTTCCGTTCTATCTAGGATGCCATGCCTCGGCACGCTCATGGTTGTCCACATAACATGGTACATGTCAATATTTGTACGAAAGTACAACAGGTGCCTCACGAACACTAGTGATAGGTGACGGCATAATTAACACGATATACATGTACAATAACCGATAAAATAACCTGTAAATTAAACAGTACAATGCCGTAATGCTACTAGGCGATGACCTTGCAAACCACGTAGTGATCGTCAAACAATTAAAGAAGGCGTACTGCCGACCAAGCTGCTGAATTACGACGGCTGGTGCTTTTTCGAAGCAGGTAGATTGGTGAAAGAATATAGAGAAACACGCGTTTCAGCACTTCAACATTCGCACAAGACAGCGGGTTGGCAGGATACCTACGAAGGGTGTTGCTTCAATTGCCATTCTTTTTTTTCAGAAATTCACTTCCCCTATGATATCACTTCATACTATTTCACCAGACGAGTATGATGAAGAATATGTGCGCTGATTGTCAACATCACGGCATTGTTCAGGGATTATATTGCTGACTTCAGCATTCACTGCCTTACAGAAAACGCGCCATGGTATATTTTAACCTGCCTGTTAAAATATTTTTTAACTTCTTGTACCTTTTTTGTCTTATCTAGTTCAACTCGCCACGCTCCCCACCTCCTTCCGAAAAAAAAACACCACGTGCGACAACAAGCAACTCACACCCAACCAAGAACACGCGAACGCCTGAAATCAATTTTCAAATAGAATTTCTTTGAACTTCCCACGAAGCGTTTGGGCGGCCTGAGGCTTTTTGAACGCAAACACAAGAACCGAAGTCACCTTGTGTGCAGTAAACTTTTGTTTTCGATGTGACAGCAGCACAATGCGTCAAACAATTGGTACCTCACGTTAGTTTGAAAAACAGTGAAATATTGGACGTCTTTTCGTTTACGGCGAAGTAAATGCTGTTAGCGAGGAACGACTTTCATCGAACTTTATGTCGTACAGTGAAATTGGTAACTCAGTGTAAGCTGCACATGACTGCCGTTCAACTGAAAAACCACTTTGTGTTCATTTATTTTTTTTCACTGCATGTACCAGCTAATCGGATTTCAATAGTACCACTTCATGGCGCTCGTCCACTTGTTTTCTAGTGCTTAACTGTCAAGAAAAAGGAGTCTCGAGAATACTTTTGCATTTTAGCCACTGCATTATAACATAGATTTGAATATTTGAATGTAATATTCGAACCAATACATATACCTTTAAAAAGTTGGTGTTTAGGTACCCAAGTAACTTTCCGAGGAAGTTTATTTCTTGCTCTGAATATCCGCATCGCAGTACCTGTGCTTATGTACTTGTAATTATTGTCCTAACATCGGAGCTGTGGGCTTTTGCCAAATACCCTTGTTCACGGTACATAATTAGAAAGATCTGATGTAACGCCACTTGAAGAAATTCTACTTAACATCACTGAAAATAACAAGATTTGTCGTACAAAGCGGATGCAGAGTTGTGTCATTTATTAGTTCACCGTTTATACTCATTGGAAGCTGCACACTATACGCGGGAGCACAAAGTTCGGAAACAATATGCTCTCACTGACGACAAACACGCAGAAAATACCAGAACTTAGATACCATTTCATTATGTAGAGAACACTAGTCATGTAATTTAACAAACAGCTTCCGCGTCGTAGGGCAATTTGGCATCACAGGCCAAGTTGCGAAAGAGCTTCCGAACGTTCGAGCAGATGTTCGGAGTTTACCAAGACCCATCCAAGACGACAAGGACACTGAGGTTATGGGTACACGTCATTGCAATACACAGTTTGAGAACGCTATTTTACAACGATCAAACCGATGCTCATTTTTTTAAATACTGTTCCAGTCTTAGGCAAAAATGCACTAGTAGAAAAGCATTTACTAGTGGCATTAGAGCCCATGCGGAGCCTAAATCAAGGTCTTAAGCTCTGCTTTTTTAATTCTTCCGGGAATTATTTGCTTCAGCTTTGATGCGCCTAGTAGGGCCTTCGATACTCCCACAGCGACTTCTTCGTTATTCATCAAAAGCGAAAACGATGGTGGAGATTGATGTGGTGAAGGTATACTCACATTTTGCAAGCATGCAGAAGGAGACCGTCATCAAAGCACTTGCTTTCGTAGCGGAAAGGGCCGTTTTTAAATTTCAATAACAGCAGCGAACTTTTCTTTTCACTCTTGTTTCTTTAGTTTTTTCCATGTCGTCATAGGGGAAGCCCGGACTTCCGCTGCAATACACATTTGTTCGTCCGCTATTTGCTAGATGCCACTTGAGGTTTGTGCACACAAATGGGCAAACTCCCAAGCCATGTAGACTTGCGCTGTAATAAATATAGTAAAAGCCGACCTAATTTCAGTGCTTGCTCATCCGAAATCCAAAACTAAAAATAACAATAGTGAGATTTCTAGCTGGAAGACCTCCAATGTCCTAGATGGCTTGAAGCATACCTTCTTCCGCAAATTACTTGACTAACTCAAATTGAGCAGCAAAAGGAAACATATTGAAGATGAGCTAGAAACTGCGTGGTCGGCATGCACGAATAAACAAGTATAGTAAGTGTTGAAATAGCAGTGTTAGCTATAGACATATCGCAAAGCACCTAGAATTCTGTGGAATTTCTTAGCGTACTTGGTAATGTTCTGCAATGCCAACCATACCGTGCAAAAGCAACACCTTAAACGACTGAACGAAAAGAGAAGCCATATGACGAGTCTTTAAGTTTCTTTCACAGTTTTCTTCGGCAAGATGGGCATAATACTTGGCAATAACAAAATATTCAGATATATAGGTTTCACAAAAGGAAGATTGTTGGGCTGCCTCACGGCCATAATAAGCAAGAGTAAATTGATATGTGTGGCTCTGATAAGAACATCTATTTGAAATGCGCTTCACGTAAGAAATAAAAACTGGTTCATTAGGATACGAATAACCATCCCAAAACTAGTAAAAATAATTCAAGCTGTGAATACACATTCCTAGCCCCTGTAGGTCGTTGATGCGATTATTTCAAAGCTTTTGGCTTAATTTTGATATTTTGGCGAAAATTAACCTCAGCTGGTAACTTCGCAAAACTAACTGAGGTGCCGTGATTATAAATATACATCCTCTTTGCTTATTCAGGAAATATAATTCGCTCATTGGTAAATATATCCTAATTGTACTCATTTGTTTGCTCTTGTGCAATTGATATTCAGCATTATCAAAATATTCTTTACGTATTCCTTTTTACACTTTGTACTGCCTGACACAGCAATATATTGAGGCCCTTCAAAAGAAGTAGGTAAACCAGTACCTACATAAGGTGCATGCTGTTATAAATTGAGGTGTCAAACCTGTATGAACCACCTAAAGGAGGCTGCCGACAATGTTAACTACAATTTAATCGGGGGCAGTTAGCATCAGACCTTCTATTTTTATCTTTTCTTTTGGGTATGAATTACAATAGTATGCCGCCCGTTAAGCACTAGAAAGACTTGCTATCAACAAGTCCAACAAGAGCGGTTATTGTACTACTGACGACGAAGTTGTAATGAAGGAGCTGCAAGCCATCGTATGACCGTTTTTTGAACACACAGGTTATCCTAAGTGGAAAACCAATTGGCAGCCGCAACAAACCCCAAAGATATCCGTTTATAGACGTTATGGTGTCATATCTGGGATAAGGCAACACTTGTGCTGATAATGGCTTTTTTTCGGCTTGCGTATATTGGGCGCCCACCGAATGCCGCACCTTGTGGACTGCACATTGCCATGCAGTCAGCGTTGGATAAGACTACGTGCTTTGCTTTCAAAGGATCCGATCAGTGGCTGTTTTCTCCTGCATAATGTGTAGGCCCGGAGTTCAGATGGTCTAACTGGAGTACATCAGGAGCTTGTGAGAGCCAGCACTCTCTTCTCGTTAAAATTTGCTAGATGCTCTCACCACGAGAGTCTTTAAGACGTTATGAATGTACAGAGCTTGTTATACCATTGATCAATGTTTTGTTGCTCAACAGATCTGAAGTAAAAGTTGTAACAGGCCACATCCTCTCAACTTCCCCGTACCAATTTGATGGAGTTTAAAAGTGCAGGATGTACACATCTACGAACTACAATTACCTACTTTTCTTTGCTGAACCTCACGTCATTTATCGAAGAAGTTCTCCTAGAAGTTGTTGGACCTATCCAAAAAATATATTACATTCTAAGGCAGACTTCCACTTAATGGCTGTTGGTTCATTTCTGAAGTGATAAACAGACGTGTTTGTGATTATTTTCTCAAACTTGTGGCTTTTCATTGCAATATTAAGAAACTTCGCTTGGCTGAAAATATTTTTAACGCAAAATATTGATTTCTCTGATAGTCGTACATAGCAAAGTATTACATAAAAATATCAAAGTAGCATATTTCAGCAGAATATCAGGAAGCATTTGCGGTGAAAAGTTAAGCTTGGGAAATCTTATACGAGGACATTTCTTTATTATATACAAGCAAAATTTTGTACTCAAAGAGTAAGTCATACTATTGGAATGATTATTCTTAGAAAAGGTGTGCGAAATTTAGAAGTCCGCCACGTGGCCAAAAGTAATTGTTTTTCGAAATTCTCACAAATCACTGTTTTTAATGCTAGAAGCCCGCATGGTTGCTTGGGGTACTTGTTTAACGGTCGCAAAGTGACTGCAGCATTTGGTGTAGTATAACGTAATAATGCAACATTCGCGAACCAACATAAGCCAATGCTGTCATAAACTGCCTGATGTTTCACATATATTGTCCACATAGCGTTCACAAACTTGCTGTCAAAGCAAACTACAGACGAAGCATTACCTTCCCTCTCAACTATATTGTGCCTATCACGAACATGATCAAACCTGTGAGGTATTTGGCAGCGCTATACAAATATAGCGACCGAGGAACAGCGGCAAGTTGAGCCTAATAAACCGTGGAATTTTGTGCAAGATGTACAGTCATCTTTCCATGCGTGAAAACAACAGAAAATACTTATGACCAAATGTTTATTTCAATGATAGATGCAACTGTATATGATGAACGCTTTGACGTTTTTCTTTTTTTATGAAACAGATACTTGTTGGTATGCAACACATTGCTGTTTTTGCACACTCAAGTAATAAAAAAGAAGAAAGTATTGGCAAACATTTTAACTACAACAGCTTACGAACTTATATCGAAGATATATATTGTTGCTTCTGTTCTGCATTCCACATCACACATTCGATATGGTATACTAATGAAATATGAAGATCGTACAACTGCGGTGAAATAATCTTCAAAGTTCGAACTTCTAATTCCTTCACTCGATAAGAGATATCATAAGCAAGATGTAGTTTCCTATCAATCGTTTGGAATCGGTGCGTCAATGCTTTTATTAAATACGTTTTTATTAACGCTCTCGTATATAAATTGTCAGTGCATGTAGCCATATTTCCTAGGAATATAGGAACAGCCAGTCACCTTTGGAGCGTACCTGAACACCAGGGTTCGATATATGTGGATATGAGCCACAATTGTACGCAGTATATTCTATGAACTGCGTGGAGAAAAGGGACACACGAGGCACCAGATAGAGCTAAGTCTTCCCATGGATTGGCGGACCACCATTTGCGGTGTGAAACCTACTAGCTGTTATGCTATCCTGCATAAAATAGAGCTAAGCAGATGGACTTCGTGCTGGAATGACCTAAAATATCATGAGTACATTGCCGGGACACGGTAATCAACTACAGTTTATCGTTGACACCGACGCCACTAAAGGTTATCCAACCAAAATCACGTACATGATGCAGTACTAGAACCACTGGGTGGTCGCGGTAGAAAGACACTTGCCATTGGGGTTAAATTTTCGAATTGCGTCTGTCAAACGGAGTATCCATATAGGTAACTCAATCGAGATTTACATTAGGTGTGTCCTATGTTGAAGTAACAGTAACCACGCCCTTGAGTAATTTTTTATATTGGCTTAGAAATGTCGTTCGTTTAGCTTTTAAGATACTTTTACCACAGAAAAAACAATGTTTTTTTACTCAGATACTGTGCTCATATCATCTCCTTGAACCATGGCTGAAAAAATGTAGTTTTGACTTATTGCTGGTACATGTACAGCTCTCATAAAGGAAGTTGTAGATGTCAACAAGGTACCCAATTTCAAAACATTTGCGCCTGCAAAGTTTTGTTGGCTAATTTGAAAGCAAATAATGTAAACAATAGCAAAAATAGGTGTTCTATATTGTGAACAGGTGACGTAATAGATTAGGTTCTACTAATTCATACAAGTGAAAGCCTTGAAAAGCCGCGCTTCACTTGCCGTCACCTGAAGGCAATGGTCAGTGACTCTGGCCCTTACTTGAAGGCTTTTTCTACTTTTCCGTATGTTTATAACATCGGCCCTGTATTGTGATCTTCGCAGGAATTTACTCTCTTAGAATGAAAGTCACGAGATTATCCGCAAAATTATCTTCATGTTTCACTGAGGCAGTAAAGTACCTAAATATTTAACAAAAAAGAAGAATAAAGGGAATCGCAAGACATCTCTAGATATGTATATTCTGTTCAATATCTGTGACGTCTCTTTTGCCAAGCGCATATGAACATGGTTTCGTTCGGAAAGCGCGAGTGATGCCTCCTTGTGGCTGCCCGATGGGGTTTACATTGCTCATAATTTTTTGTCACCTCTGTTGCGCTGTTCAAGCTTACGAGGTCCTTCCACATCTGTTCTAAGCGTTCTGTGTTTGCCTTCGAATGTGTCTTTTAGGCTTATGGAAAGACGTACCTGCAAATGAACCACGTGTAACCCGTATGTACATTTTTGTTCACTGATTGGCAACACGTGGTAGTGCAGTAGTGCACGCCCACTTATGTCAAGATTTTTAAACGCTTTGTCCCCTCTTGACATCGCATTTGAAGCGAATCTTTCTTCGCACCACGCTCGGTATTACGGCCTAAATTTTCTATTTCCTGTCAATTCGTTTTTCCCGTTGTAGGACCAGACTGTTTCAGTAATTATTAAAGGTCCCATCAATGAACGTGTTTTTTGCATGTTTATTTGTAGCATGCCCGAGTTATAGTGTTATCGAATTTTTTCATCTTACACAGTTTTGTTGTTGTCATCTTATTTACATAAAAATATTTTCCCCCATTTCGTTCATGTACGTACGACAGAGGCAAAAAATTAAAAGAAACAAGCACTAGACACTGAATTATGGCTTTGTTTGCAGTTGTTCATAGTTTAAAGGTTACCAAAGCTGTGTTTTATTTCTTGCTTGTACAGTCGAAAAAAAAACAAGATGAGGTGCGCTGCAAAACGCAAAACTAATCAAGACTCATGGCAACTTACACCACTACGTGTGTTCTATTTTATTTACGCATCTGCATCCTTGTTTCCAAATGTGGGTACATGTTTATCTTATTTTGGTGTGGTTTCAATAATTCGAGCATCAGCGTTCCGTATAACGCATGTTACATAAAGAACAAGAACATAGGAGAGTATTCAGAGAACAAAGGCTTGTTAATTGCCTAATAAAACGCGTTGCTGATTGAGGTGCGTTGTCTGAAACTTCAAAGCAGAGCGACGAAAACCTATATATAAACAAGGAACACGCAGACACGCCCGTCATACCTTGTCTCTTGTGTCCTGTCCTTTGGCGCTCTTCTTTTTTCTCTATTGAGAGCATGTTGTAAATAACCAAAAAGAAATGGGCGTACATGGGCTGCGTATCAAGAAGGCTACATAACTACTTGTCATTAAGAGTAATAGAGAAGGTAAAAGGGAGAGGCAGGAATCCGCCATGGCAGTGCAGTTGTTATGGTACTTGACCTGCAGCCGCGCATGTCGTAGGATTGGTTCCAAGACGTGGCGGGCATATTTTACACGGAGGCACAATGCCTCACGCTCACATATCTAAATTTAGATGTAGGATAACGTTTTAGACCCCGGTTAGTTCTGATTTCCGGTGACCTTCCTTAATTATATTTTCTGTCATAATCATCATCGGTTTGGGACCACAGACTCTCACGAATGTTGTGGCGCTAGCCGCAATGCAGCATTAATACCAAAGTGGTTTCGCGTGCACGTACAGGAGCCTTGCTGCACATGCGATAGGAGCAGTGAGTGCGCGGGCCTCGCCGGTATGTGCATTACTTAGGAGTAACGTCACAATCATGGCAGCTACATTGTAATACCTCGTGTTTTGTGCAGCATAAACCGCACTCCTCTCCTTGGTCGTATCTGCCGTAGCACTACATACATATTGCGGGGCTTCTGCCAGTATAGTATATCCATAGAGAAGGAGAGTAAAATTGCTGCCCAGTGGCGCACAAGAGCGGAGAACGTTAGCTCATCGGATCCTGAAGTAGTTGCCTGGTAATGAGCAGTTTAGCGCAACACAAAAGTACACAAGAAGGCTAAGCGTGCTGCGGAAACCATGGAGAGAGCAACGTATAGCAAGGAAGCTTTGCTAGGAGGCCTATTGACTGATTATGCGGTGAAACTTAGTGAAAGCACCAGGACGATTGTGACCTTCGAGACGGACTTCACAAATAATCTGTACAGATGTGTGCGCGAAGAGCGTGAAAGACTATGGCACATGAAAAACTGGACGCAGGTCATTAGTGCAATGCGTTAAAGATTGACCTTTCCGCTACATATATCCTGGCATAGCTGATGTTTTCCCCTGCTAGATTTTATATTTGGGCAGTATTATGACACTTTTACTACTACTACTAGTAATATTAATAACAATTTCGTCGTCATCATCGTTATCACACAGTGTGTCTTGTAAAACAGCCAGTGCAGTAAAGATTGCTCATGCTTATAGTGCACACCTGAAGCTACCAACTGGTGCGATTTTCTCGAGATGCCAGGTCGAGAAATCACTGGACAAAACGCCTGGTGAAATCAAAAGCCTTGTGATGAAACGTTTCAGAATATTGATGGATTACTTTCACACTATTACTTCTTTTGTCTGGATAAATTGAAGAAAAACTCTAGTAACGACTTATGTCATTTTTTACCAAACAAGAACTTGAAAAAAAACTAAGAATATACAGTGCCTAAGAAAAAATGGCCCGTTAGAAAAAATAGCAAACATAAAATTACGTTTCCCCGAGAAATTTTCGCAAATTGCGTTCCAGGCAATGTAACAACGCGTTATTTTGTGTGCGTAGCAGCTTCCGCTCGGGGCTGTGTCTATCCTTCGGTGACCGTCCGCTCTTTCTATGCGCATGGGCCAACTCTACCCTGTCCGCGAGGAGGAGGACTGAAGGAGGTCACAGAGCGCAAAAGGACTTTGACTACTTTTTAGCCAACTAAGAACGAGGACGGTTCTCAAGCAGCAACTGCACTTGAATGGCTGATCATCCAATCGTCGCAACACGTGAGAAAGTTTTTGTATCTGAGAGGCGAAATGAGGGCACCGGCATAACAGATGCTCAGAGCCGCAGACCTCGCATTTCACACTGTCGATCACTTTCATAGGGTTGTATATGCTTTTGTGAGCGTAGCTCCAACTAAAGCTGACAAAGAAGCAAAGATTCACATATGCGATTTCCGGATGGAGGTCCAAGTTCACGTTGAGGTTTTATTTGGTGCAGTCTTGTATGTCTTATTCTCAGCGGGTTCTTCTCCAGCGAACAAACGGTAATTCACATATGTGTGAGGGGGTAAAATATACGGTACACAAAACATACACAACTTCGCATACGAATGAAAGAAACATGGAGACATACGAATGGAAACAAAAGTGAACACCAGTGCTGTATTCCATCCCCACATTGTCCCTTAGTAGGAGCTAGCGTGATTCGTTTCGAGCTGAAGGCAAAGTGTGCATTTTATAGTCGGGTTTGGTGAGCGAAACACCGGCTGTTAAATGGGTGGTCACGAGGAAAACTCAAAACCGCGGGTTCATAAAATTTTTAAACCACTTTCCTGCTTCATAACAAGATATTTCACTCAATAGCCTTTCTTCTAATTATTATAGTGATGCTCCAGGGAACGAAACCATATCAACACGTTACAGATTGGACGGTTCACGGAAGATTTGACTTATGCAAGAAGACTGAACAAATATAGATCTTGTTATGTAGACTTTCTTTATCAAAATCACATGTTTTGTACAGCACACTACGATGAAGAATTGTTACTTACGAAACCTAACCTGCTAATGCACCTTTAAGAGGGTGACCTGCCAGTTTGTTGGGTGCAGTTGTCAATATGCATCGATTGCAGTATAAGCTGTGAATATTGTTAAATCGTAAGTGGCGTTAAGCTTGTAAAAACGAAAGTCTTAAAATAAAAAAATGGTCCATAAATGCGACCACATAAGTCTTCGAGCATCGATGTCTAAAATACAGCCTTTCTTTTTCTCACTTTTCGTATTTTCAGTAAGAAGTTTCCTTCAGCAAGCATGCCTATGAACGTGACACTCAAGATAGGAAATTACGGTACACGTGCTCTTGAAGAAAGGGCGACACGCATCGATACTTTCCTTTTTTTAGGCTTTTCTAGCATCCCTAATAGTGATGGAAAATATTTTCAACAATTTATGTGTTGTCGATGCAAGAGCACAGATAGCATGCGAAACAATGTTAATATTGCTGCTAAAGAGGTGACATTTTGGTGCCCGTTATCAAATAAAGTTATTTCACTTTCTGTGGATGACCGGCGGATATACCCATAAACTGATTACAAACGGTCTCTGTTAGTCTTTAGCTAGACAAAAGGCAAGTATTCTCAAAGTTTGTTCTTTTTTATTCATTAATATTGACATCTTTTATCGAAACATGTCAAACTGTCGAGGAAAATATAAGGACTGATCTCAAGCAACAAAGGTCCTTTTCATAAATCTACTGCAGAATTGAAATATGAAGCAGACAGTCATAAAAATTGAGATGTTATTATACTGGTACTTGAGGCATCTTTTGTTGAACGCACTGGACGTTGAAATTAATTGGCTACCTGGCTTGTGCACAGAACTTTCTTTCAGACAGACAATAGGCTGGTGCTGAGGACGGCAAGCAGAAGGCAGTGTGCAACGTACTTTACAAGAAAGGCCTTAAATGCATTTACACGTCATATTGTCGCGACATAGTGCCTGCATTCAAACAACGCGCCCATCACCGCACGCACAGTGACATACATGCGTGCCGTCTAGTGTTGGGCAGAGATGATGATGATAGCACGAGAACCCAGCTGGCCCCTGCTGATGCGCGCCACGCGCTTGGGACTCTTCTTGAAGAAGTAGAAGAAGGAGACATCTTTGGTGTTCTGCTGTAACGTGCTACGACCATAGTCCCTATAAGTTGTGGGCACAGGTTCGCCCTTTAATAAATACGTTTTATTACACCCCGAGTCCTTTAACATCGTTACATTTATGGTGGACGTGCTGGGTAACAAATCAAAGCCCTACGAACGCAAGACAGCGTAGCACCGACCCCCAGCGAGTTGATCCTGGGGAGATGACACCTGTGCATCAGAGGACCAGTCGCCGTCTTCAAAGTGATCCACCAGAACTCAGTCCACTCCACTTCACGCCAAGATGAACTCAGTCAATGGACGCCACCATCATGACAAGTCATGTAACACCAGCCCAAGTGGTGATAAATTAGCCTCATCAGCCACCAGTATTTCATGGCGACTCGTATGAAGACGTAGACGATTGGCTGAACCTCTTTGAGAGAGAGGCACGTTTGAACAGTTGGGACGAGAGCGAGAAGCTCCGCTGCATATACTTTGCTTTGGAGGACTTCGCAAAGACGTGGTATGAGAACCATGAAACCGTCTTTACGACTTGGGATGAATTTCGACAACAAGCTCTGGCGACTTATGCCAGCGCGGATTGCAAAGAAAAGGCGCAGGCTGCGCTCGAATCCAGGAACCAACTCACCAACGAAATTGTCGCAATGTATATTGAGGACATGATCCGCCTGTTCAAGCGTACAGATTCCCTTATGACTGAAGACAAGAAGCTACGCCACCTCATGCGTGGGGTGAAGCAAGAGCTATTCGCTGTTCTCGTCCGCAACCCACAACGAACAGTTGCGGAGTTTCATACGGAAGCGACCGCCATCGAGAAAACGCTAGAACAGCGGGCTAGACAGTACAATCGTGACGTAAACGACGCACCTGCCAATGTCTTCTCTGGACGCCAGCGAAGTCACATGGACGCCCTGCGAGAACTCATCAGGTCGGTGATCAGGGAAGAGCTCAGCAAGTTGCAAGCACCTCACACTACAGCAACACTGTCTGTCATCGACGTAGTACGAGATGAACTGAGGCAGATGATACGTGAGACGGAGCGTGCGCCACAGCCGATCCAACGCATCCCAACGTACTCTGAAATACTCAGACAACCCGCGGCGCACACCAATGCAGCAGTAGCGATGGCCTCCCCTTGCCCACAGACGGTATGCACCGCACCTCTTCCACTGGAACCGACGGCTTCCTACCTGCCACGAGCCCGTGGTGTAGCTCGCTAGGTGGATCAAAAGCCCCGGAAATGTGACATCTGGCGTGACCATGAGCGTGTAGCGAGAGAAGAGGAAGACGGGACGGCGACCAACGTGGTCGTGTTGTTCTCTCGCCACTTTATTCCACGCCTGAAGCGGAGCCGCGTGGCTTTCCACGTCCGATACGCCAGGTGTGCTAGCTTGTTCTAATCCTCGCGCAGCTCGAGCTAGCATCAGCTGCACGAGAGGCGCGGCGCGGTCATTGAGAAATGATGATGATGATCATGCACTACAGGGCTCTCCCCCTAGCGCCTTGCGCGATTTGAAGTGTATATAACAAAGAAAGAGAAAAAGACTATATACATGAACGACAATCCGCAAGGTGTCCGTTTGGGAAGTCTAGTTTGTCAACGTGTAGTGACCATCGAGAACCTGTGGGTCTCTGGTGGGCTACACTGGGAGTTGCGCAGTGGACGAAGGAGTAAGCGTTCGGAAACTGTGTTTGCACACAAGTGGGTGACAGGATGACCAGTTGGAGCTAGCTGGGAGCGCACAGGGTGTCTCGAGTGAGCATTGCAGGTAGAGAGGCGTTCAGGGTGAGGTGACAGCGGGTGCACAAAAGCCGATTTGGCCCCTGCGCGCGAAGCAATTAGAAGTGGCGTAGTGAAGTCTTGCAGACCACCCATCGATAAGCAACGGCTTTGACGGTGCTATCGCGGGCGTGCACAGCACTGGTGCCGATGTCGGTACGCAGGTGTCGTGACGTGAGTGGTATTTGAATATGAGTGGACTTGACCACTTACGTTGGCAGTGAGTAAGTAGCATTGTACACGTTGGGTAAAGGTGAATGACGTATGCGGCTTGTAAAAGGGTGTGCTTACAGTCCAGTTACACGCCAGCTCGCCTAGGGTTTCCGTCAAGAACTCAGTAGGAGGCGTGTCTTGGGATCCAGCAGATATTGACTCTGGAGGAGACTCAGTGGGCGTACCTTGACTTGGAGAAACACTTTCAGTAGTCGGCGCACGTCGGTTCGTGCGCAGCTCGGTATGGAAGATGGGTGCCTGTACGTCAGGAGTGAGATGTGTGGTCTGGTGTGACATAGGCAGACTAGGCACGTCGTCTCCGACCGTTGACGACGTGAAACTCGTAGGCGTACGCCGATGAGTCGTCGCGTTGTTCGAGCTAGAACCAACGTTTGGTGATGCGAGATCGAGCGGCGGGTATGTGGCGTCAAAGTTGTCATGGGCCGTCGACGGCCTTGAAATGCTCAAGCACGCGTACGTAGTGGTAGGCGGATGGTTTAACTGCGCACCTGTTGGGGCATGCACGGTGTGCTCCACCTGTGGTGAGCCAGGCGTGCGGCCCTCGGGATTTCCTGACATGGTCACAGCATCATGCACGTTCAGCCGTGCATGCTCAGGGGCTTGAACTTCTGTAGGACACATCGAGGATGATGTTAGTAGGTGCTGGCAGTCTACGAGGTTTTGGGCAGCAGGCACCGGTGTGCAGGGGAAACTGATGGCGTGCAGTGTCACAGTGGGCTCTGGGTCCATAGTGTGAGTGGTGTCGCGGGCCTCCACAGGTGCCGGGACAGGCGGGGAGTCTGCAGGAAGGTCAGCTGGCCCAGCTGAGGTCGTCGAATCGCCCGGGACAGACAGTTCAGCCGACCAAGTTTCTGCAGCGAATGCGACGGTGCACGGGGCAGCGGCCGGTGGCGAATCTATGTGGCCAGTTGCCGGCAGGGGAATGGTCTGGACTGGCTGTGGGGAGAGAGGCGTCCTGGAAGGTGATGAGCCTGGTGCAGTTGTGTCATTTTTGGGAGGAGGAGCATGTTTAAGGCCGTAAAACTTGAGCACGGCATCTCGCAAGTGATCGTACGGGCGAGGGCTCCAGGAGAAGTATGTGAGGTGGTGTTTGAGGTCATGTGGAAGATGGTATTCCAATACCTCGTACATGAGCTCTTGGATCCAGATGCCATTGTGATACAAGGCCGCCGCAAACTCCTCGAACCACGACTCTAGGCGAGAGGTCCGGAACGGGGGCAGTGGCGGGTCGAATAGAGGCTGCCAGGCTTGTGCTGACTGGAGCATAGCTCGGTGGCAGTAGCGCAACGCCGGTCGCTTGGCGAAGGGCTTGAGAGGAAGACGAGACGGCGGCCAACGTGGTCGTCATGGAGTCTGGTGGGGCCACGATGTCGCCTGCCGTCGCTTTCGTGGAAAACGTGCAGGTAGCAAGCGTGCCAGAAGGACCATCGGCCGAGGACTTCGAGAAAACGCACTTCGTGGTGGACAGGTTGTCGGAAGCAGGAACGACTTCAAGCACCTCGTCGGATCTGTGACCGGGTGCGAGGATCACTGCGTTAGTGGCCGGACCCATGGTGGAGGGAGACGTTGCCGGGGAAGTTAGATTGCGGTCAGATGAGAGCTTCGGGCCGGAGGGTCCAGCACGCTGCGACGCAGGGAAAACCTGAAAGTCGCGGGTAAATGGCAGCGGGTGGTATGAGAGGCCATAGCTGGCAAGCACCGCAGAACAGAGGTCATCGTAAGGCTGCTGGCTGGAGGTTGAAGTGCCAGAGAGATGACGCAACTCTACCGGAAGGGCGTCTTGAAGAATGGCGTGCATCAGCGGCTGGTCCGTGACGCCATTCAACGCCATAACGGCATCGAGCTGCATGAACCATACCTTCGGGTAGGTCGATTGGAACGGCGGCACTGGCGGGCAGAGTTGCGGGAACATGGCAGCGGGCCGCTCGACGAAGAGCGTGTTCTCCGGGTCACCAATGTAGCGAGAGAAGAAGAAGACGGGACAGCGACCAACGTGGTCGTGTCGTTCTCTCGCCACTTTATTCCACGCCTGAAGCGGAGCCGCGTGGCTTTCCACGTCCGATACGCCAGGTGCGCTAGCTTGTTCTAATCCTCGCGGAGCTCGAGCTAGCATCAGCTGCACGAGAGGCGCGGCGCGGTCATTGAGGAATGATGATGATGATCATGCACTACAAGCGCAGGCCTTTGTGTTTTCATTGTGGGGAAGCAGGTCACCTGTATAGGTTCTGCCCTTAACGACAAGCAGGATTAAGGGTCTTTCCGTTGTACGCACCATGCCCTCGAAATGGCGAACGGCCAACGGAGATCGAAGAGTACTTGTCTACGCACCAGAGCCCACTCACTCCATGCCAACATCAGCCAAGATCACCATCGTCCAGGCGTTACCGATCACCCAGCCCACGTGCTTCTTCCGCACGGTCTGGGCACCGTCCTACAAGCCCACACCCGGAAAACTGAAGCAAGCGACCTGTGAAGGTGAGGCCGCTGATAACTACAGTTGCGAAAATCCTCCATTACAGTTTCAAGGTGACCATGCTGTGTTGACAGAGGATAAGCGCAGCAGTGCGAATATTACTTCATAATTGCGGTTGAAAATAGACGGATACGAGCTAAATGCTTTAGTTGACCCCAGCGCTGATTATTTGGTAATGAGTCAAAAATTGGCAAAGAAACTGAAAAAGGTGGTGACAAAATGGAGTGGGGCACAGATACGTACGGCAGGTGGCCACACAATTGCACCGCTTGGCAGATGCACCTCAAGGTTTGAAATAAGAGGCTTTACTTACGTTGCTGACTTCATCGTATCCCCGGACTGTTCAAGGGAGCTTATACTAGGAATTGATTTTCTGCAAGCCAACGGAGCCTTAATTAATCTGCGCAGATCCAGTGTAACGTTTTCGACTGAACAAGCTGTGTCAGTGGAGGAATCAGAAAAGTGACTTCTTACTGCTCTGCACGTTGTTGATGATGACGTCACAATGCCACCACACTGTAGTGTAATGGTGCTTGTTGAAAATAGGGCCTTTTGTGAGCACAAAGGAATAGCGGATGGAAATGTAGAGCTCTTTTTAAACAAAGGAATTCGCGTGGCGAGAGGTGTTGTTCACTTAAAAAATGGCCGCTCAGTTGTCCTCCTTAAGAACTTTGAAAATGAATGTCAGCACATCGCGCAAGGTATGGCTATCACCTATTTCCACGAGTTCTGCATGGAGACTGAACTATGCAGTTTAGCGACAACGCCAACCACTCCACAAGAGACCTGCAACGTCGATGCATCAGTTAACGTCAATCATAGGCTCCCAGATTATCAAGAGTAACGATTGTTCGCCCTTATAAAAGAGTTTTCGGACTGTTTTTCAACGTCTTCTAAGGTGCGACGTATGGCTATTGCAAAACACAGGATTATAAAAGACGAAGCCACGAGACCGGTTTACCAACACCCATATCGAGTATCGCAAAAGGAAAGAGACGTCATTAAGAAACAAGTGGCGGAGATGCTTTCAGTTGACGTGATCCAGCCTTCCAGCAGTCCATGGGCGTCTTCCGTAGTGCTTGTTAAAAAGAAAGTTAACAGCCTTCGATTCGGCGTCGACTATCGGAAACTGAACAGCGTAACGAAACGGGATGTATACCTTCTGCCGCGTATCAATGATACACTCGATCGACTACGGAGTGCGAAATACTTCTCCTCCCTTGATCTCAAGAGCGGATATTGGCAAATGGAGGCGGATGATCGCGACCGTGAAAAAACGGCATTCATAACACCAGATGGCCTCTACGGATCTAAAGCGCTTCCATTCGGCCTGTGCAAAGCGCCAGTTACGTTCCAGAGAATGATTGACGCTGGCCTCGCGGGACTAAAGTGGCAGTCCAGCTTGGTGTTCTTGGATGACGTTGTCGTATTTTCCACGACATTCGACCAACATCTAGAGCGACTCCGCACAGTATTAGAAGCCATTCGTTCAGCAGACTTGACCATCAAGCCAGAAAAATGCCACTTCGCTTTTGAAGAGCTTCGATTCCTCGGACACGTCGTCAGCTCCAACGGCGTTCAGCCAGATCCTGAAGAGACTGCTTCCATCGCGAAGTTCCCGACACCCAAAGACAAGAAGTCAGTACGTCACTTCCTGGGTTAATGCGCGTACTATTCGCGATTTGTCGAAAATGTTTCGAACATTGCTGAACCACTTACTAATCTAACAAAAGACGAAGTGCCCTTTATGTGGAAAAGTGAGCAACAGGAAGCACTTGATGAGTTAAGAACACGCCTGCAAGCCTCTACAATCCTCGCCCACTTCGATGAGACTGCCGAAACTGAAGTTCACACTAATGCGAGTAACGTCGGCCTCGGAGCCATTCTAGTCCAGGGGCGAAATGGCCAAGAAAAAGTGCAAGCGTTTGCCAGCCGTAAGCTTTTCAAAGCTGAGACAAATTACTCTGCAACTGAAAACGAGTGTCTCGCGGTCATCTGGGCCACAAGTAAATTTCGGCCGTACCTTTCTGGTAGACCATTCCAAGCAGTCAGTGACCACCATTGCCTGTGTTGGCTGGCAAATCTTAAGGATCCCTCTAGCCGACCAGCAAGATGGAGCCTTAGGCTACAAGAGTACGATGTTACTGTGATATACAAATCTGGGAAAAAGCACAGCGATGCCGACTGCTTGTCACGCGCACCAGTGGAGACGAGTGAGCCGGAGGAAGAAGACTTCCCGTTTCTAGGCGTCGTCCAGGCATCAGAAATTGCTCAACAACAACAGACTCAACGTTAAAGTCCTGCGCACTTTATCAAGAGGGCTCCCTTTATTCTGTTTTCCAGTAGGGGTCCTTTACAAAAGGAACTTCAAGCCTCATGGTGACAAGTTTTTACTCGTTCTACCTGTACCTTTACGAAACGAGATTCTGCACGCATGTCATGATGAGCCAACATCTAGACACATGGGTGTCAGCCGTACATTCGCAAGATTTCACCTAAAATACTATTGGCCAAAACTGTTATCATCAGTTCAGCGATATGTGAAAACTTGCCGTGAGCGTGAAAGACGCAGAACTCCATCCGTGAAACCTGCAGGCCTCCTCCAGCCAATAGAACCACCACATGCCCCATTCCAACAAGTTGGTATGGATCTCCTAGGCCCGTTTCCGACATCGACTGCACGCAAGAAGTGAATAGTCGTAGCCACGGACTATCTCACTCGTTACGCTGAAACTGACTCGCTGTACAGTGCAACAGCTCTTGAAGATGCAAAGTTTTTCATCAACAACATAGTCCTCAGACATGGTGCACCCAGCGTGGTAATTACAGATCGTGGCCCCGCTTTTACTGCAGACCTAATGAAATGTCTGATGCGAATTAACCATACAGACAAGAGAAGAACTACAGCATACCATCCTCAAACAAATGGCCTAACGGAGCGCCTGAACAGAACTCTGACTGATATGCTTTCAATGTATGTCGACGTCGAACATAAACTGTGGGATGAAATATTGCCGTACATCACGTTCGCATATAATGCAGCCGTTCAAGAAACACGCGAGTAACACCATTTGAACTTGTATTCGGCCGAACAGTCACCACTCCACTGGATGCCATGTTACCACTGAAGGATGAAAGCAGCAATCCACCTGGCCTAGGTGACTTCCTGCAAAGAGCCGAGGAAGCACGACAGATGGCGAGATACAGAATATGCGCCAACAGCGTATCGACTCCTATCGGTACAAACAGCATCGTACTGAAGCGTATTTTCAACCAGGTGACAAAATACGGATATGGACCGCAGTGCGTCCCCATGGACTTTCTGAAAAACTATTTAGCGGCTACTTCGGGCCTTACGAAGTACTCCATCGTGTAAGCGGTGTAACTTACCAAGTTAGATACGCTATACATGGGAGCTCAAAACGCCGCAACCCTACAGAGGTTGTACATGTAGTACGGATGAAGCCTTACTATGAAAGATCACCCGAAGACCAGTGACGCCTATCATGAATCTATTCATTGCCTGACGCATCGGGACAATGAGTATGAGGAGGGGGATTATGCCGCGACACAGTGCCTGCATTCAAACAACGCGCCCATCACCGCACGCACAGGGACATACATGCGCGCCGTCTAGTGTTGCGCAGAGACGATGATGACAACACGAGAACCCAGCTGGCCCCTGCTGATGTGCGCCACGCGCTTGGGACTCTTATTGAAGGAGTAGAAGAAGGAGACATCTTTGGTGTTCTGCTGTAACGTGCTACGACCATAGTTTGTTTGAGTTGTGGGCACAGGTTCACCCTTTCATAAATACGTGTTATTACACCCCTAGTCCTTCAACATCGTTACAATATAAACAAAATAATGCAATTGCATTTACTCCAGCACTGCTTAAGCTAGAATTAGGCAGTTTTACTAACGTTAAACATAGGTATAGCAGTAGCGCCGCGTTGGAGACACGTGTGTAACAGCGACAGGACGGAGTTCTCTCATTGGTACAGAGAATGTTATATTCAGCGTGTATCCAAGAATGAAGCTTTTACCAAGCAAACAAGCTGTATCAAATGCGAAGCATTTCTATGCGTACTACAGAAACTTTGAGCGCTGTTTGATGAACATATTCATATATTTGTCTATCTGTCTATTTACGTGTTGATGCTCTGGAGATGGAGTATGAAAAAGATATGCGACGGTTCAACGTACATGCCTGAGCGTATAACATTTGTACATATGTTTAGCGTAATTTAGTAAGGTTTACAAAGGTTACACCATACCACAGTCTCCTTCCCTCGGCATGCTTTGCGTGAAATCAATCACCTTGATGCCTGAGATTTCGCAAAAATATTTTAGATTCGCCTCTAAGAGACGCACAAGTGGCGCTGTATTTCGCGTGTGAATACACGTTCTCGCGAGGTTTTCGTGAGCCAGTAGGCTGTGGGATGACAGGAGACACATTTACGGGCTCCGGTGACAACGCACGGCGGCAGCCTAAGCAAATGAGGTGCATCGCACCTAAACCATGACCCACCAGACCAACAGCTAGGCGTTCCGGTAATGCGTAGGTACCGTAACTTTCGTCATTATCAACAGCCTGATCACGCCATATGTTCCTCCAATATCCACTCTTGTGCAGGCAGCCGTTATGTTATTCCTGGATATTTCGTTATCTCATCTACCCATCTAGCTTTTTATGTTGCCTTTGCACACCAGCCTTCTCTTGGCGTCCTGTCCATCAAGGTTTGTCTGCAATCTACCTCGCCATCACGCTGTCATGCCTGCCCAATCCCAGTCGTTATTCTTAACTTTGACCAAGATGACGTTAATAATATCTTTTCCTTTGCCCACTATCCTCTCCTGTCCAGCTGCATTGTCCAAAATAAAGCATAGCTTTACCACTGCATATTTCATGACGTTAACTTCGGTTCGAGATGCCCAAGTTCAATTTCTTTATTGATATTATGTGTTTATACAGCACTGCTGCTAAATTGGTACGTTAGTCTTGGTGGAAATATCAGCAGCATTGAAAGAAAACAAGAACAACTGAGATAAGGAAAAGAACAAGGGACAGGATTTTCATGCCACATTTTCGTTTTTTTTCTTCGTTGCTTGTACTTTCTTCTGGTGTTGCTGGTATTCACACCAAGAATATCAACTCTTCCTTGAGCTGCTGCGTATTTCGGGCCACTCTGCATATGCACTGCTTCTCGATAAAACTTCGAAGACGGAGCTTGTTTATCGAAGACGGAATACCACTTTTGTAATGAAAGCGTCGGCGATGAACGATTGCTCCGTTATCACAGAAAACAAATTTATTCCAGGAACACTTCTCAATTGATTCTACCAGGTTCATTGCTTAGTAAATTTACCTTCATAGAAAGTTCATACAGCACTGACAGTGGATACTTTCAATGTTATGCCATCTAGAAGAGAGCATACTCATTGTTTCATAGGAAAAAGTCTGCACTGCTTATTCTGTGCAATGAAAACAACCTTCCATTTTAGACAAACTCATACAGTGTTGATATTGCACATTGCTCACCTTCTGAAGGTAATTCGTGCAGCCAGCATAGATTGTGACGCAACTCGAAACACCCCGTGCCCCTCAGAACAAGCTCTAACTTCACTCCCTTTGTGGATATGATGGTGATAATTTTTTAAAATGTCAGTTACTTTTAACTAGTAAAGGCAATTTTATTGACTTGCTGCATCCACTGCCCACGCCCATTTTTTTCTAATTGAAATCAATAATATCATTACCTCTTGCTTGTTCCCAGAACTACACTGCTCGTTTGCCTTGAGGTTACAGTTGTTATTATTTTTCTATTGCTCTCAGAAGGAAGCTGACAGTAGACTTCGCAGAATTCGCATACCATCAATACCTTTCACCCCAAATGGGAGAGATACAAGTTAAATACAGTAGCCTACAGGACAAAATGAAAAATAAATTAACCAATAGACTGTGCGTATACCCTGGCATCGTGCAGGATGTGAAGACGGTTCAAAAGATATGACGAAATGGTCGTAGAAGATTAAGGTCTCATATTTGCACGAACTAACGACGACACAAAGTGAGACTTCAGAAGCAAATTGATCAGTTAGTGGTCAGGTGGAATGTATAATACTTCGAAGTCCTGCTTGGAAACAAATACTCGGCTTCAGAGCACATAGGTGGAATGATAATCTGACAACTACGAAATGTGCACTTAATTGCACAGTTACAGTTGTCATACATGATACTGAAGAGCTTTGTCTGGAGGAGAAAACTCGAGGTAAAAAATATCACAGCATGAAAACATCAAATACAAAAGACGAAATAGAGCTGTGGAGCTCTTGAAGGCAATAAATAGATGTAATATGCCAAGAGAAAAAGGTATACAGAGAAGTTATTGAAAATGACCACCAATTCACAAACTGAATGGTGCTGGTGCAGCAAAGCTTGGTCTTAGGATTCATAATGTGAACGTTGAAGTAGACGACTAGTATAAAGGATTGACGAATGGACGGAGAGGTGAACGGACGAACGAATAGACAGATACACGGACGAACAGATATTTTCACAGATAGACAGAAAAACTGATAAATGCATGGATGCACGGACGAACGGACAGACGGACGAGCGCTGATCGAAGTGACGGACAAAAAAGATGAACTTAGACATGGATGAACGGGTGGACGGATGGACAGGTACACCGAAGTTACATGGAAAGTGCGGTTCTTGGTCCATACATGCTGTGGGCGCTCTATCTACGGTATACAGAACGGACGACTGGGACTTACAATGGTGGTGACGGCGGACATATTGCGAGCCTTTAAGAGGCTTCGCTCTAAATTCCTCTGAATAACAAAGAATCAAAGCGAAAATGGGTACTGGGTACAAGCAAAATCCCAGCATATCCTCGAAAGGAATAGTGATGAGTGTCTTTCCGTTCGTCTGTCTGTGTCTCTGTCCGTGGGTCTGTCTGTACGTCTGTCTTTGTGTCCGTCTCGGCGTGTGTCTGTATCTTCGTCTATGTGTCTGCTTGTGTGTGTGTGTCTGTTGATCCTCTGTCTGTCCGTCCATCTGTCTATCTGTCTTTCTGTCCGACTGTGCTTATGTCCATCTGCCTCTCCGTAAGTTCGTTTCTCTGTCTGTTTGTCCATCTGTCTGTCTGTCTGTCTGTCTGTCTGTCTGTCTGTCTGTCTGTCTGTCTGTCTGTCTGTCTGTATGTCTGCCTGTCTGTCTGCCTCTCTCTAAGTTCGTCCCTCTGTCTGTCTGTCTGTCTGTCTGTCTGTCTGTCTGTCTGTCTGTCTGGCTAGTTATTCCTGGCGCAGGACAAGGTTATACTGAGAGGAGCTTCGCTCCAAAAAACCAGATGTGTGGACCATGCGATAAGGAAGAGAACATCACTAGCAATTCGCATGGGGTAAAAAATGTGAAGAAATCGCCATGGGCAGGGCACGTAGCACGTAGGGAGGGTATCGCTGCTCATTCGGGTAATTCACTATGTTTCTATGGAAAGCAAACGCACGAAGGGCAGACAGAAAGTTAGGTGGGCTGATCAAAATAAAACGTTTGCAGGTATAACACGGCAATAGAAAGCACGAGACAGAGCTCATCATGGAATAAGCTTTTTTCCTGCAGTGAGCGTAGTCAAGCTGGTCATGATGATGATATAAGATAGTTGAGGAAATAGGAAAGAAATCTGCGCAAAAGGAGCGGCAAAGAGGAAGATATTGTAAGATCGCATTATCCAAGAACAGTCAAACCTTTCAACAGTAATGACAAGGGGTATATGTTAGCCTTGCAGGATATGTAAACAGGCAAAGCTGTGGGTGACGTAAGACAACATATAATCTGATGAAGCATATTGGAGAGATTGTTGTACGAATACTGGTCGCCGTAAATACATAGGGTGTGTAGACGGCCGGGGTACCAGAATTGAGAAATATAGCAAAATCAACCTTATCAACCGAACGTGAAAAACATACGTGGGTAGCTAGTGAGAGAGACAGATAGATAGACAGATAGATAGATAGCAATCAACGTGCATTTGCTTAATGAAGAATGAAGGAAAGGGTAATTTTAAGGTCCTGATATATTTTGATCGATACAATTCATACATTGGAATAAAAAAACATGATGCTAAGAAAAGCATAACGGATGTATTTGAAAATAATTGCAGTGTAAATGTGAAGGAAGAAAAGTGGCTATTGTGGTATCTCTCCACTGTTTAAAATTCTTCACTGGAGTTTGCGCATTCGTGAAAGCCTTTTTACACGATCCACGCTTCGCCATTCGCCTAGGTGGCTAGCCAGTTAGACACTTTGTTACTATTGTAGGTGTACCACAAGGATATGTGTTCGCAACAGTTCATTTTAACATGGCTCTCCTCCCACTGACATTGAAGCTTGTGGTAATACACCACGCAAAATAACAATGTGTATGTAGACGACAACAATCTTGGGACACTGCACCCTGAAATCAGCTCTCAAGAGCAAGCTCCGCAAGAGGCACTCGACAAACCTCAAACCTGGTGCACCCAGATAGATCTCGAAATCTCCAAAGAAAAAACAAAGTTCATGTTGATTGTAAGCAAGCATGGACGTCGCAAACTGTGAGTCCAGTTTCTACAGTCACTTTAGATCAGCAGCCACTACGCGAAGCCTCAAATATCCACGTTCTTGGCCTGGCAATTCATTTCATCGTATCGGAAGGATTTATCATCAATAGTACTAAGCATCAGGCATAAATAATACATCGCATACGAAGGATTGCGAAGAAATCTGGTGGGGTGACTCCGACAAGGCTCGAATTCTTGTCTGTTCAATATTGCAGCCAAGCCTAATTTACCGCACTCCGTTTCAGCACCTCACACTGGCAGGGTGGGCTGATGTAGAAGTGATCAACCATGAAGCCATGCACGCCATAACTGGACTGTCACGCATAAACTCACTGGCAATACAACGTGAGTCTTTACTAAACACTATTGATGAATTATTACACCAACGTCACAGCGCGCGGTCTCAAGCCATCAACTTTCTGTTCGGCTGCTGTATTGGCGCGGTACATGGGCAAATAATTTCACCACACACCTTCAGAGACGACCACTGTTGTCCCGTGGAAAAAATATGCAATTCATTGATAACGAACTCCTTCGTCACTTTAACAGCCTGATTCCACGCCAGGCGACTGACTTAATTTCCCACTTCCTAGCACCGATGACCTAGATGCCGCTGCTTTTGTCGCTTATGCTGATGCCCGAGTGCACAGCATCATCATTCGTACTGTCCTTGAATATCTATTATTACCAGAGGCTGGCGATACATGCTCATATTTTGCAGATCCAGCACTACCAGCTCACCTTGCTGAGCTGGCCACCATAGCACTGGCAGCGCTACTACCTCTTCCACAACCTGGCAGGTGCTCTAAGCTCACCACTCGTACGGACCCGACGCAAGCTATCCGCAATATACGACGAGTGTGTCTCTCTACGCCGCTCTCAGATAGTAGTAGGCACCATCTTGCTTGCTCCAGATCTGTGTAAATACGAGTTTGGTTGGTTTCACGGACCATTGTGCTGAAACTTGTCTCTCTTTCTTTATTTATTTCTTCATTCAGTACTGCAAACCCTATACAGGTCAATCAGATTAGGGGTATTTTAAAAAGAACAAGAAAATGAAGCAAACACAAATATAGTTACTACAATTTGCAGTGATGCAAATGTGATAGTGCTACATTGAATCATTCCAGTCTATCACTGTGCGTGGTAAAAGGAAAACTTGAGTAGATTTGTTCTCGTAAAATAAGGTGTCAAAAAATTTGGATAATGGTGGCGAATAAGTTTTTATGTTCTAGATGAAAGATAGGGTGAGGGTTTAATTGCTAGTTTCCCATTGCTCAGGAGGTAAAAGAATTCCAAGCGTGCGGCTTCCGTCTAAGTACAAGGCATGGCATTTTATTAGCCTGCATTAATCCAGTTGGTGAGACATATGGATAAAACTTTGAATAAATAAACTTGGCTGCTTCTATTTGCACAATCTTTAAGCGAGTTGTGTTGGTTTTAGTAAAGGGGTTCCACACAACACATGCCAATTCATGTTTTGGCCGAATTAGTGTGTTATAAGCAAGTAAGTTTATAGCTGAAAGAGACTGTTTGAGCTTATATCTTGAAAGTATATTTGGCGGTATGCAGAAGAACAAATACTAACTATACGTATATTCCGCGATAACGTGTTAGTAGGAGTGACACCTAAGTACTTGTATCGTGTTTTCCCATGCAGTGGTAATGAGCGCAACCTGTATGCAAAAGAAAGCGGAGCTTTTCGGCTAGAGGAAGAAAGATAGACTGTCTATTCAATATTAAGTTTCATATCTCAAGTTTTACCATTTGTAAATGCTAGCAAGAGCATAGTTAAGGTGATGGTGATTGTTAGGTGAAGTGATTTCATAGAACAATACGCAGTCATCTGCAAACAATCTCAGTTGAATGGCACGATCAAAGAAAATACGACATTTCCATTTTGCAGCAAAACAGCATTGGTCCTAATACACTCCCACTAGGGAACCCGGAGCCACCTGGAAGATAGCCAGACTGCTGCTCGTTAACTTCCACACACTGCGATCACAAAGTCAAACAACTCCTAATCCGTGTTATCACAATTTTTAGTTCAATTTTTCTAGGTTTTAAGATTAGTTTGTCATGCAGAACCCTATCAAAGGCTATCAAACCCTATCTAGAAGTATTGCATCAATCTGTCCGTCCTTATCAAAACATGAAGCAAGGATATGAACAACTGTAACTAATTGCGTAACTGTTGAGTAGCCTTTTCTAAACCCATGCTGATAATTTGAGATGGCTCAATGTTCATCTAAAAATTCATTTCCTAGATTGGTGATAATGTGCTCAAAAAAAGTTTACACCAGGTTGATGTAAGTGATATCGGTCGATAATTTTCTAATAAACATTGATCACCTTTCTCGTGTATGGGCACAACTCTGGCTGCCCTCCTGTGGAGGATATGGCGTGGAGCAGCCTTTTAAGTTCTCGGACACGTCGAGCAGATTTCTTCATTCCTGGTGAGGCACCAGTGTTAACTTCTTAAGTCGAACCTAATACAGGACCATCGTATCCAGGGACTAGATATCGCTGCGGCACCCGAAATATGTAAACAAATTTCGCAGAGACGTGGTGCGCCACGAGCATTACACACACAACGCGACCGCTTCGAAAACACCGCTAGCACTTGTGGGACCACTGATACCGACTAAAATAGGATGCTCCGCGTCAACAACCCGCTCCGCTTCTACAAAGCAGCGTGAACTGCAATCACACTGCAGAAAACTGAATATTTGTGTTAGCGACAGCGCACGCGGTGACCTCCATGAATCCGCCATGCTACGACTCCGCAGCGCCATCTCATGCTCATTTGAGTTGCGAATACTTGAAGGACCCCGTTTCTTCTTCTCATGTGTTCTTACTTCATCCTCTTCCTCTGGTGGTCCGCCTGCACTTGCGACAGAATGAACGTTCCCGGCCGCGCAATGAAGTCTATGACAGAATACCAGTGGGTACAACGTTGTATGGGCCTTGTCACGATAAGACTGTCTTGCTGTTTTACCTTGCAAGAGTGAACATGCCCATCTGAACCTTTCAACACCTCAACAATTCTTGCAAGTTTACAAAGTTGCCTAGGCAAAATCTGCAATGCGCGATAACAACGCTGCCTTCTTTCAAGCTCAAGACTCGTTGATTACGTGCGAAATGTGCAGATCAGTGTTGCAGCAGGGATTATTTCCGCCATCGTTTCCGAAAATTTTCAGCTAGAAGTTTGCTGTAAGCACGGTGGCGAGTGGTATCCGGTCGTCTCGAGCTAGCATCAACTTCAACCGTAAAATACGGCATCGCAGTTAGTCGACGTGTAAGCAGTAGTTTGGCAGGAATCAATGTTCACGGTTCTGTTGTGTCTTTCTCGGCTAAGGTTACTCGCCTAGAGTTGATTACTGCTTCGACCTCTTTCAGCATCATCGTTAGTTCTTCGTAGTTGATGCAGGCTGTGCCTAAAATATTACGCAATGATGCGTGTTTACTGATTTCATCAGTCGCTCACAACATCTACCCCACCATGGTGAATTGGACACAATAAACTTGCAGAGAATACTATTGGCGGTTAGATGGTTCTTGACGTCCTCGTTTTTGAACATGTTGAATAGGCGTTTTAAATCCACTGACGTCCTTTTAAAGGTCCTCGCGTTATCCGTTTAGATGACGCAGGCGATCACCTTCGGCTGACAAACCGTCACAAGCTTAAGATGAACATTTCAGCTGTCATGCTGGAGACAAGCTCAATGTGAATTGATCACGAATAAGCACAGGCAAAAAGGGCCGCGTAACACTTGGCTTCGTCTTCTTGCGTGTGTGCTAAGAGCGGGCTGGCGAAATTTATACACAACCTCGACAGGGTTTGTTGGCTCTATCCAATCACTCGGCAAAGGCGCTTTCAGGGCACTTCCTGGTCTGACAGTGTATTGTTTGCCCACGTTGCAGTTACGTATACCTCTCTTTACCAAAACACGTGCGCGACAACTCCAGTAGCACTCTCAGAGCTGAGTAAGCGTCTCTCCTACACCACCATATAGGACTTGCTGGTGTGCACTCATGACAACCACAGTGCAATAATGTGCTTTGCTGGGAGAAGGATTAGATGTTTGACTCCTGGTGGGGAATGCAGGAGCGACAAACGGCCACCGACTCTGAGAGTTCAACCTGCACCGCTAAAGGGGCGCAGGTCGGCAATTCAGTTCGTGGGTTCGACTTGGTGCCGACAAATTCGGCAGCTTAATTCTGAATTGAAGTCTTGATTTTGGACGTGTTTATCAGCCCGAATAACTTCCATCACTGTCAGGGGGTTAATTTCTTCCGTTTTGTGCCGGCAGAGGTCTTTAAATTGAACTATCTAAGCTGAGAATCGCAAGAGGCCCTGAAGTTTGGATAAATGCTGAATTTCTGTAATTGAACAAAGTGTCTCAGCTGATATCACTAATTGAACTGCTGCTACCTCGCTTCTGGTAGCTTCACCAATGTCAGGCCAAATTAGAGGTTGAAGAAGCCACTCGTCCGTTGAGCCATGTAGCCAGCCAGGACCATGCCTTCACACAGAACTGGAGCTAACTTTGTCCAATGGCACCCCTCTCGTGAGTAATCAGATGGGTTCTCTAATCCTGTGTAATATCTCCACTGGGATGGTTCTGTTTGGCATTTGGTGCCAGTGATGCGATTAGCAACGAATTGCTTCCACTTGTTCAGCCTCCTCGCATCCACGACAACACAATCGTGGAATCTGTCCACATAGTGTAGTCAATATGAACGCCGTTGAGTGCACTGCTAACGCATGTCAGCAGTATTGCGCCAACAAATTCACGCAAAGGGTCCAGGTGTGTTAGTGTCATTTTCTGAATGGAAGCCAGCCATGCTTTGTAGATAAGTAAGATAGGTCGTTCGGCCATAGCAGTGACTGGGTAAATTGTTGCTCCGTACTTTGCTGGACTGGCATCGCCGAAGACATGCTGTTGCAGTTAACATGGCAACTTGCTCCCTCCGCCAGATAGCGAGAAATGAATATTTTCCGCAGTTGTGGAAGCTGCCGCACTAGGCTTTGTCATTCGTGCCACAGGCCATCAGGTAGTTGCTCATCCCAGCCCATTTCACGTATCCACAATTTTTAGAATAGTGTCTGTATGGCAATAGTGTACGGTGCAATTATTCCGAGTGGGTCGAATGATTTCCACGTTTGCCTGCAGGACGAACCGTTTAGTGTCAAGCTTTTTTTTCCCTAAAATCCAACAGTCTGCCGACAGAGAAGCTGAACTCATATTTTGTGGGATTTCAGGCAGCGCAAAGAACATTAAATGATTGGTTATGAAAGACTACCAGTTCTTTACTGGCATACTAGATCTTCAGTTCAAGGGCAATCATCAGATTTTGTGAGTTAGTGGTCCACTTGCTTAAAACCATTCCGGCTGATTTCACCATTTCTTGCGCCTCACGACATAATTATTCAGCTTCGTCTTATCTGTCAGCGCCTGTGACTAGGTAACATACGTAAAACGACTCTGCCACTTTGATTGCTGTTTTTATTTGCACTTTTTATTCTCTTCACATATTGAAGGATGGTCGCCGTGAGCAGGTATAAGCTGCATGCCGCTCCAAGGGCTACACGCATCATTCTTCATTCTCGAAGATGACTATCCAATATGCCGCCTTCGGTAAACCACAGCAAGTGAAAGACGTCTCTGTCTTGTTCACGTATATATATCTGTAAATATGCCTTCTTCATGTCAGCAATTATCGCTACGGGATGTGTCCTGAAACGCAGAAGTATTTTGCCGATGTCTTGGTAGAGGTTTTCAAGGCACTCATTGAGGGACTTGCATTCCTTGTCATGAGAAGATGCGTCGAAACTCACCCGAAAATTAGTAGTCAACGCCTGCTCTATGATGACCTCATTGTGTGGCATGTAGTACAGTTTGTTTGGCTCGAAAGCAATGTCATCGATAATTTCGGCGTATCCAGCTCGCACGTACTCTCGTATGAAAGCGCATGTCTCTGATAATTACTTCTGCCTTGCTAGTCGTGAGTGGCCTACGAAGCCTTGTCACAGCAACTTGCTAGTAGTCCGAAAGGTGAAATCCGTCTTTCCAAGGTAATGCCACTTGATATCTTCTATCGCAGTATGTGATGTTGCTTTCACAATGTTGCAATACCTTGCTGACTTCAATAGGTCTGTCAACTGTGTCAGATATGCATTGTCCTCCAGTTCCCATCTAGAATGCCCACAGAAACTCGTCCGACTCCACTACATGAGATCTCAGGGCGCAAATCATCATTCTCACTGTAAAAAACTGTGATGTCCAAAGAATGGGCTGTCTTCGAAAAGTCCAGCAAAGCGTATAGTTCGTGGCAATCAGTGAATCATTGTCCCCGCCCCGTAGGACTTCACCAGTCAGGAGTCTCCACATTTGATCAGAGCCGATCAGCGCATTGATTCCACTTTGCGGAATCACTGCAATCCTAATGAAGAGGTCAACTGCCTGGTGCCTGGTGAACTCACACGCTGTGCCACGGACAACGACTCCTCGAGGGGTGGGTGGTACGAGAATCTCTGCAGCCAGGCACAGAACTCACATACCACGAGATCACTTCACATTACCGGGGAAAAATACGTGCCTTCCCAGCACCGCACCCAAAGTCTAACAAAGCAGAAGCTCTTACTCTAAGAACATTGCAAACACGTACGTACATAACACCCTCCACGTTACACAGAGTCGAATCCGACACACCACCCACATGCTCTCTTTGGAACCATCTCTACTGCAATTTCGAAAACATGCTTTGGCTGTTACCTTCCCACAGCCCAGCACAACTAAATAACCAAGACGTTTAGCAGGTAGCCCTCAAGAGCAACGAATAGAATTAAGCAGCAACTACAGGTGGTCCAGAAGGCCCGTGACATCGTTACAAGCTTCCGCTGCCAGCGTCATTCTAGGTGAAGCCTCCAGGCTTTATGAAGGGTCGGAATGCCTCTTCCCAACCTCCTCAGAATGTGTTTATTAAAGTCAATCTCACTCATTCGCTTGCGTGATCACTGATGCCTGTGCCATTTCATCGGTGATGACTCTTCTGAATTGTTGAAAAGAAGCGACGTATGACATTTTCATTCTTGTGTTCTTGATGTCTTGGCAGATGTGAGGAATTTCAATGCCACTAAGCACAACCTCTGTGTCAGAAGACTGACTTCATAAACGGAGCTCCACCACTCGGCGGTTTTTAGCAAGTTGGTTTGAGGCTCTGGTGAAGGTGTTGAATGTCATGTTTTTTAATCTTACGCACTTTAAGCTCAAATGTCGTGATAACTCTTCAGTGACAATGGTACGCTGACTACCACCATTGAATACACCTCACACGTAGTGGAAGTTGTGTTCGCTCACCACCCAGGCCCGGAATGCTTAGAGGAAGACGCAAGCATTGGATGCATCGCTGTTTCGTAGTCTTCTTTCTAGTGATGAAAAAACGATCTCACTTGCACGGTGCATCTGACAAGCTTGGTGCTAGTTCAGAGGAGCCCTCTTGAAGTCACACATACTCGAGGTATGGCGGCTTTCGCACGTCGAGCGCAAGATTCTCCGCTTACAATCGCGTGCCCTGTGGCATTTTGTGATACATCGGAAGCACGACGTATCACCCAGCAGCACTCCCTTCTTATGTGTCAGGGACATGTCGGTAGGACACGCTTCCGTAGAGTGCTCTTTAGACGAACAGAACACACACATCTCGCAATGCTGAGAAGGACAAGCCGATTTTGTGTGGAGAACAAATTAGCTGCTTCCAGTGACTACTACAGGCTGGATGGGTCGCCACATGTTGAGCCCCGCTGTCTCATCTACACTCTTTGTAACCGTTTTTCTTCAAGCTCTCCAGCTCGATTGATAGGAACATCAGGAGACCGTAAAGCCACCAAGGATCACCAGCATAGACTATGACATAGGACCACGTCGTCTCGGAGCAATGCCCTAAGTATGATGTCACAGATCATCGACACAAATTAAGCCCACTGTACACCCAGTAACTCCAGCCCTCGGATGTTGACGAGCACTTGGTCATAGAGTTGTCGGAGGGCTCTTGTGTTACGAGATGAAAGAACAGGAATCAGATGACGCAATCTTGCGAAATATTCCTGTCCCCTGCGCATCTTGTACCCGAAGGCTTTTGTAGCATGTCTACAGCGTCCTTGTAACATGTTTCCGTCGTTGGAAGACCGGCCACCGCTGAAGCAGCATATTCTTTCAATGACTACAGCAAATATAGAACTTCTACATCGTTTTCAGGGTGGCGTTGATATGAATAAGCTGGGCAAACTGCTCCCAGAACTCTGTCTATTTACACACATTGCCAGAGAAGGGTGCAATCGTCAGCTCCTGTAGCTTGGCTCCCGTGGTATCAGATGGTGTAGCGATCGTATGTGTATCCGTCACTGATCCATCTTCAGCTTGTGCGCTTTATATGCGCTTCCACCTGCTTAGGAGCTCGGCCACAATTCGCGTCGCATTGTCCTCATATTCGAGTATGGTAACGTACTTGGCTTGGAAGGCCTCATCCTAGATGAGACTCTCCAATTCAGAGTTGACTTTGTTCAGTTCGTTGTTGTCTTTAGGGTCTCGTATATGAAAACGAGCTGTTCCTGCATCACGGAGTCACTGTGAAGTAGGACACTTGCCTCATTGATGATCCGGCTGTTCAGGGCTCGTCGCAATGTCCGCTTTGTCTTGATCTTCTCTTTGTCTTCTAGGTCATTCGTAGCCGTCAATTGGTCAATCCAGGGTCGATCATCAACAAAAACGTGGGGATGTGGCGTGGAGTAGCCTTAGAAGCACTCGAATCCGTCAAGATACTCAAAAAGGCTTCTTTACAGGTATGAGGCCATTGAGACTCTGCTAATACTTAGAAGATGCCGTTCCCTCTCTCACACTTGTTCGTACTCCATCCTCTGCCTCTGGTGGTACGCAAGAGCTCGCGAGAAAATCAGCACTACAGTCATCTGGTAGTTTACCATGAAGTAAATAATTACGCTTAATTATAACAAGAAACTTTGCAATAGATTCTGCATATCGCTTCACGAACATATTAGGAAAGTTGTTAGGACGTGAAAATTTAGGTTTTACATTTTTTACACAGAAACCACGCCCAGGTAAGAAATAAATCTGACTTCAGAAGAAATAAATGTTCTGTTATTGGCGGACAATTACCAAACTTAGAAAAAACACGTGCAGGAAGTACTTATTCAAATGACATGAAATGTCACGAGGATCAGCAACAATTGAACTATTAATAGAGATTTGAGGCACTGGTTTCTTTTTTGACTTATATAACTTCAAAACTGTTTAGAATGTCCTAATTTCAACTTTGGTAACACTGTCTTAAAATAGTGATCTTTTGAAGAGGGTTCTGCACGCGCTAGGTGTTTTTTTCGATGCTCTTCCATAAAATTACATTCGTCTAGCAAGAGGTAATTACTGACATATTTGAAAATAGTGATGACAAGGTTGCCCAGTGTAGTTTTATAAATCCTATTGAAATAATGTAACAACATACCACACAGAATGGGTGCTACTCAATAGGAATCAGAAATTTCAGAGTTTTGGATGTTAAAACGACAGCCTCAATTAACAAGGGTACAGTTGATGCAAAGCAGGAGTAGTTCATGAAAAATTTGGAATGCATCATACAATTGTTGGTGAACAAAAACTTATCATTTTTCTGGCTGACAGTCTTTAAAACACCTCATTACTTCAGCGTGAGGAACGGAGTAGAACTATTCGACTATACAATGCTACAACCACTTCTATTACACTCTTCTTTGTTACTTGAGAATGCGAAAACTCGCTTAGTGCATAAAGAACTTTTAAACGTCAGAGTAGTGAGGTGAGATTTAAAAAAAAGCTTACTTGATGTTCATAAGAGCCACGTTTTGTGAATATCGCTCAAAATGAAACGTTTTTCTATAAAACACCACAGAAAGAATTTGTTGAAATATTGTTATTTAGCCCTTTTAACTCCTTCTAGCATGGAGGTGACCACAAGTAGCCAGCTTTTCTTCATTTTTTTCTTCAAACACGTGAGCCCAGCCTGTTGGTTTTTCAATGGCGCATAAATTGTGATAAAGCTGACACTACTTTTTGGGGCTGTAATGAGACTTGTTACACTTAATTTCTTCCGGCTGCTGTCGTTTATAAACCGCGCCAGATGGTGGAACCGATATAATTTTGTAGATAGGAGTATTTTGCTGCATCATTTACGCTGGCCACGCACGAGAGCATGTTGTATGGGTAGTTGACGCTAAGGATTGTAGAAATGAAGAACTCTACTCAATCAGTACAAAGCACTATGTCAACGAAGTTGCTGATCACTTCGGTTGACCACCATGCTTGAAAGGTTCTGGTTGACTGATGATACATATAATGGGTGCGGCGGCTTTGAGCGTTCCTTCCATAGAAGAAGAGAACGAGGAACGATGACAAGCAAACAGCACGTGTTGTGTGGCCGCTGACACACCTTCGAACATCACCAGCAAGAAAATATCATCATCATCATTATCATCATTACGGCTGAGGCTTGGGCAAGCCAAGACGTGTTCTTTGTGTTGCGGCATCGTCTATAAGGTGATTCTAGCCTGCTGTCGCCGGAGCCTCGCAATTCATACTGTCAAAGTGGGAACTTTCCTGAAATGTGCGATTCGTAATATGGACGTTCGGCGTTGTCCAGCAGGTCGCATTTTATACACCAAGACACATTAAGCGTCCGTAGCGAGTGCAACACTTATGTTTTGTGAATAATTCAGTAATAGAGTCGGCCATAATGTGATGTAAAATGCTAATACTATGCTATCTACAAACACCAAGATGCTGTAGCTGAACATCTGGGATGACTAGCATGCATGAAGGCCCTTGATGGATATTGATATATTATTTTCTATTGTACCAATGAAGCTGTTTTGGAAGATATATAAAGCACCCTCAAGGTTGACATAAATGTGCGCTACACACAATGCTATTTGCTCCTGCTGGGAAAGCAGCACCGTCTGTGGCCTTTCAGCGAAAGGGACCAGTAGACTCTTCCTTCAGGATGATCACCTCGGGTGATCACCTTGTAATTTAGGGCTGAAATTGCCAATTTTTTCTCGTGAGAAAATTATTTTTGCAGTTCTGCAAAAAAGCTCACCATTTTTTAGTAAAACTTTGTTTCTAGCTAAAAGTAGAGTTGCGTGCGTGTTATAGTTAACCAAATTGAGAACGTTAAACCTCTGATATATGGTTGTAAAGTTTGCAATGATGGTTAACCTTGTGCATGCGGCAGTTGCAAAGTCATGTTACCACATAATGGAATATACTTGCTCCAAAAAAATAACTAAACTGCATGATGAGGGTTTTCCGACTAATGTACTGAAGTTCACAGCTCAAAAGTTTTTAAGAAGAAGTATGCGTCAATGAGGCTGCATCAGAAAATAAACAGCTTAGCGCTGCTACCATATATGCATTTTTGCATAATGTTAAAACACGCACAAAAAATTAACGTTGACGTTGGCTTTTTTTGCTTTTCCTACCACCAAAAACTGCATCACTTGGAATCAAAGATGGAGATGTAAAGCAATGTGGAGGTTCACCCTATATAACGGAATGTGGTGTCAGTCTTGTCTTTCGTTTTATAAACTGTCGAACTAATATGGTTGAATGAAAAACAATATGCATGTGCATGCAATAGGGCTCTGAAGGCGCGCTGTTATCTGGAGTGGCGATATGTTAGTACCTCTTAGAATAATGGGTATGCAATAAGAAAGCAGGAGACAAATGGTACACTCCAGCGAAAAAAAAACTAACGCATAGAATTTCAAGAGCGATATAGCAAAGTTGACATGACGCCCAGTTTTTTCGTTTAAGAAGTTTCAACTGGAACTCTTGCATGAAATTTTATCTTTCTAGTTTTCGGCCTGCACTGCGTTTCTTTCTGTGCGAGGTGCATCAGTGATTACGCAAACTTGCAAAGTAGGTGGCCGAAGTTTCTTAGGAATCAAGCCACCCTGCACTGAGCCAACATTCTATTTTCGACAAGACATCAGTGCCACAGCTGTGGTTACCAAAAAGCGATCAGGCAGCTCAGTAGCTGTCTGTTCCTCGTTATATTTGGCGGGATGTTTTTTTTATTTTGAACGAGAAACAAGAGAAACTGAACACCAAAGGAGAACGCGTGGGATGCCTTTGGTGGAATGGCACGTCGTTGCAAATGCATTGAAAGTTCGAAACTCAAGCAAACGACTTGCGAACAGCAGTTCCTCATGACTGCACTCCTTGAAGCACAGAATACGAGACTTGCATGAACCAATTGGTTATTTGACAAGCTCTTCCAACATGCCAAAAAGGGGGAGGGGGAGTGGGGCAGCAGAAGTAGGTACAGATATGTGGCAGCGTTATGCTCAATGTAGGGCGCTTTTTATGTGGAGGCATCACTTTCATTCTAGTGGGCGTTGCTCATAAGCAGTCCTCTGTGCATTAACACTACATGGGGTGGACTGCTTGCATGAACAGACTTTGCTTTGAATATGGAAAGCTTTTACAACAGAAGATTCTAGAGAGCCCGAAGTTTTCTATGGTAAAAATAGACATCACCCTTCTTTAAGCCAAAATATCACTGCACATTGAGATTTCCCGCAAAATGTTGAATGAGTGGAAGGAGCAAACGTAGGAAACTTTTTGAAACCTGACAAAATAGGTTCGTCTTTTCTACAGCCGACGTTACTTCTTCCATACACTGTTCTTACAATGTCAAATAAAAGGCTTTTAATTTAAAGCGCGGCACATTTCATTCTAATGAAATAGAAAGTATCCTCACAAAATTAGCACAAATTCAGAGACGCGCACTGCGTAGTTTATATTTGATTGCGCTATAAAATTAACAAAAAATAAAATACGGATATATGATACAACTACATGGCTGTCAGAAAGTGTCGTTGTGAATTAAAACACAAGCGGTATTTATGTTTTGAATATATTTCAACCTCTTTCAGTTTGTTGCACACTCCTTATTATTACGTGGTCTCCATCGTAGAGAATGGTGTCGACAAACCATTGTTGCCTTGATCGTAGGAACCTGTAACACTCACAGTATCAAAACTCTCGTTAACACTCATAGTAAAAAACAATGACAAACGACATCTTAGGTTGTCAGACAGTCCTAAGATAACTTTCCCCGCTCTCATACATGCGATAAAGTAGACACCCTGGTGTTATAGATGGTTCTCGCACATTTTCAATAATGTACTCGGCTATACAAGTTGTATACTCGAATAGGCGCGAGCAATCAGGGACACTTTCGAAAACGGCAGCCGCAGGACGAAAACGTATTCAAGCGCGCTTTTCACTGACTGACCAGTGAAGCAAAATATGGTGGTCAACTACAAAAAACAATCGTCATGAATAGGTGCGAAGCCAGTGAGAAACACACTTTATATATAGCAAAAAAAATTATTTCTGGACGTGAGGTGTGAGGCCAGTTTGCCGTTTTTTCTGGTAATCATAATTTGAACGAACTATTTATTTTGTCTCTCATTTTTTTGATGTCGCATCATAGCTGAGGATGATGAGGATCTTTTGTGGGTGATGAAACTGGTCAGACAACTGACCCCTCTAGTTCTATGCCGTAAAAGCCGTAGGAGAGCTCATTCATTCATTCATTCATTCATTCACTCGTTCATTCATTCACTCATTCATTATTTTATTCATTCACTCAATCATTCATTCATTGTAATTTTTGTGATCTTCAATGGATTTTTCGGTTCCACCTACAGCGTTTAAATTGAAGATTTTGCAGCGAACATGGTAGCATAGTATAAATTTTCAGTACCTTGCAGTCATTTGTGTAAGCAAATAAATGCACAGGCGGCTTCTTCTTCAAGTGCTCTGAGTTATACAGATTCTGAGTTCAATTAAGAGGGCATCTCTCAGGGCATCCGTAAACTTTACAAGTGAGAGTTTCGATGAACTGAAAACAGAAATAAAATCGCTGCGCAAAGACCTCAATGATGCAAAAAACCGTAACCTCGAGTTCCAGAAAGAGAACGCGCAAATTAAGAAAGAGCTTTGTGACACAAGAAAACAGCTGATTGACCTGCAGCAATATTCGAGGCGCAACAATATTGAATTGAAAGGTATTCCTTTTACCGAGAACGAAGACCTAGAAAAAGTTGTGGAAAAGATTGCTGACTGTTTGCGCGTTGAGCTGACCAGTCAAGATTTGGACGTAGTGCACAGAGTACCAACAAAGACAAACAATGTACCAAATATCGTAGTAGAGTTTGTGTCGCGGTCTAAGCGTGATAAGGTCCTAAAATCGGCAAGAAAGAACAGGCTGAACACAGCGATGCTTGGTTTCAAGACAAATATACCCGTGTTCGTGAACGAACACTTGTGTCTCGAGAATAAAGTTTTGCTAAGTAAGACCATACAGAGGAAAAAAGACAAAAACTGGAGATTCGTTTGGGTTTCTAAAGGAAAGGTATTGGCAAGGAAATCGGAGAACTCGAAGGTCATTCACATTTCCTGTGAAGACGACCTCGCGAAACTAGTATAGGTACTTCTGCTCATAGACCACCGGAAGCGCCTTTTGTTATAAAATGGCAGTCACGATACCTCAAGTAGATCAACTACTCAGCGATACATGTACTAATATCTTCCACTGCAATATCCGCAGTATAAGAAAAAACGTGAACTTGCTTCTCGCTTTTCTATCAAAACATGTCCACGCTTTTGATGTACTAGCGATCACGGAAACGTGGTTAAAGAAGGGTGAGACAGTGCATGTTCCTGGATATGTAACCCTATCGCATCAGCGTGATTCTTGTTCACGTGGCGGCGGCGTCGCATTTTTAATGAAAAGGGGCTACGCTTTTACGGAGCTATAATTGCAGCTCCGCTGATATTGAAGCTCTTTTTGTTAGACTACACTCTTTTGGTATAATCGGCGTCGTTTATCGACCCCCGAATTCAAACATTGACCGATTTTTAGACAAGATGGAAGAAACTTTTTTAATCTTTCGGTGAATTATAGCAACCCGGTTGTAATGAATATTACATTACATGAATATTACATGAATTGACATCCATAATTCCAAGTATACCAGTTACGCACAATTACTGAGCTCATTCAGTTTTTGTAACCTAATAAACATACCTACGAGGGTAACAAGTACATCAGCAAAAACAATTGACCATGTTTTGACGAACATAACATCTGGTATGAAGGCCGGCGTTTATGATGAAGCGATATCAGATCACCTTCCTGTCTTTGTTTCCATAAATGACACACGAAAAAGCAGCACACCACGTATCACAACAGAGGGCAAAATAGATTACAATTTATTACGAAGCATCATTCTCGCCATTGACCCTGACAGTCTATATAATGATGACGTCAATGTTGAACTTCAGAACTTAATAAAATTCCTTATAAGAGCCATTGGAAATAGCCGCTCAAACGTATCTGCGCGCTCATATAAGACCCCGCTATGTCCTTGGATGACAGCAGAAATCCTTGACCTGCTGAAGACGAAAGATTTTTAGTACCATAAATGGAAGAAACATAGAAATAATAAATATAACCTTGGCCAGTTCAAAATTTTCAGGAATAAATCCGTGCTCCTTACGGGGCAACGAAAGAAGCAATATTACACTCGCCTAATAGAACAAGCTCAGGGCAACTCTAAAAAAACTTGGGAGATCGTAAACGAAGTTGTTGGCAATCAACCACGACAACGCGTGCTACCTGATTTTATTGATGCACAAACTCTAGATAACTTTAATCATTATTTCACTAAAATTGGTCCGACGTTAGCAATGCAGTTTTCTTCCTCCACTCCTCAATGTTTTTCGCCGTTTTGCCGAATACGTTTGCGGTACACAACATTAGTCTAGACGAAATTCAAAACACTACTGCTAATTTAGCCACCAATAAAGCCAGCGGGATAGATAGTATCACAGCGCGAATAGTAAAAGACAATATTGACGTCTTAGGCCCTATCCTATGCCATATATATAACCACTCCTTGCGTACGTCAACATACCCATCCTGTCTGAAAACTGCTAAAGTAGTACCGGTGTACAAGGAGGGTGATCGCTCTGATCCCTCAAGGTATAGGCCTATATCTGTTTTAAGCATAATAAATAACATATTTGAAAGAATTCTAGCAAAACGGATGCGCGTCTTCCTAGAAAAATATCGTGTAATATGCGCCGAGCAACATGGATTTCGGGCGCACCATTCCACCACCACTGCTGTACTATCTCTATCACAAAAAATTAATGAAGCAATAAATAATAACCTCCTTGTAGCAGTAGTTTTTCTTGATTTAAAGAAGGCATTTGATACAGTTAACCATGATATATTACTAATGAAATTAAGACACTATGGTTTACGTGGCAAAATTTTTGACTTATTTTCTAGTTACATGAGCGAACGTCAACAAATGGTGATTATGCATAATCTCACTTCCTCCCTGTTGAATATACACACAGGGGTACCACAAGGCTCCGTTCTTGGACCCTTACTGTTCTCACTGTACGTAAACGACCTACCAAACATATTGACATCAGCGGAGATGCTAATGTACGCTGATGATACAGCCGTTATTGTTACTGCAGGCAATATAAGGGATCTCGAGCATAAAAGTAATGTAGAACTAAAAAATGTTTGTCCGTGGTTTATAGCGTATAACTAACACTGAATGCAAAGAAAACTAAATACACTATTTTCCACTCCCGTTATCGAGATATAAGTAATGAGTCCATTTGCATTACAATAAATAACTGCGTGCTTGGGAAGACGAACGAATTCAAATATCTGGGTGTAATTCTCGATAGCCAGCTAAACTGGCAAAGCCACATTAACTCTGTATGCGCTAAACTGGGATCTGGATGCAGTACATTATTAACCGCTAGAAGTTATTTTAAAATTAGTATTCTCCGAATTCTCTATTTCACATTTTTTCATTGTCACCTCACTTATTGCATAGACTCATGGGGATGGACTTTTAAAACATATCTAGAACCCTTACGTATACTACAAAAGCGAGCACTTCGAATAATAAACAATGCTAGATATGATCAACACTGCGCGCCATTGTTTCGTAATATGGAAATCATACCATTCGATAATTTACGACAGCAAAAAATTGCACTTACCGTCTATAATGTCATTTCTTATAACCTGCCCTTTCATATATCAGTATTTTCATCCTCTTGCCGCCTTACCAGACGTGCCACATTACATAATTTCAATCTTCCGCCTACTAACAATGTTTATGGCAAACGATTGCTACAATTTGCTGGAGTAAAGGTCTGGAATGATATACCATGCCAAATAAAAGAAAGCAAAAGTTTTGCCTGTGCTCTTAAAAAATACTTTCTGCAGAAAAATGAACAGGTACACTAACACACACCTCGTTGTAATCTCTCTCCGTTATGTATAGATTATATGTCTAACAAAATCATACTTGACATGGTATACGTACCTTTATGTATTTGATGTATTGTATACATACAATCCGTTGTTTGCATGGAACAATGCTGCAAGATACTGCAAATGACTTATCACAAATATGTTTCCTTCTTATATTTTGTTTCGATTTCTTTCTCGTATTATTGAAGTGTACTTATAAAATATCTGCTTTGTTAACACAATCTGTTCCTTTAAATGCATATTTATTTAGACCCCCTACTAGCCAGTGGCTATGGGTCTAACCAGTGTTGTGTATTTTCATGTATAAGAGAACTTGAAATAAAATAAAATGAAATGAAATATATTCAGATCAAAGCTCATAGGCTTCTCACAGTTCTTTATGCTAGGTATGCTAGAAGATTTAAGCTGAATCAACGTATGGTTGAGATAAGACGAAATTATCGAATGCTTCGAGCTGCTTTTAATGTTCAGTTGTAGCTCAGGTAATCTCCTCTACGTAGTAACACAGAGTATGTTAGCCCTATGATGAAGCACAAAATTTAGCTAGTTCGACGCTGCGAAAACCACTTGACAGAACAGCTGGAGCTGCTTTCGTCAGGTATATCCCTATTCTGCTCGCACTACCATACTGATATGTTATCACCAAGCGCCGTATCATTCAAGGAGAAGTTGTCTTTCGTACGTACCCACTGCGCCACAGCCAATTGTCACTCGCTCATGGGTATGGCTAGAAGCTATTGTAAAGCTGCTTTCCAGACATAATGGTCAAGGTTAGCCTAACGCATTTGAAAGTGACGAGAGGGCTGGTGTCAGAAAAGGTGAAGCTGTAATTTTCGCGAATAGCCCACAAGGAGACTTCGCCATATTGTGGTCTATATCTTGTGTCCTACAGCAAACTAACATATCCTACACGAGCTGGCACAGTGAGCAATGCCTGACACAGCAAGCACTTGGAAAACAGGGGGAGTGGATTTTGTATAAAAAAGAGCTATTGTTGCCATTCAAAACACGGTATTTCTGTTACATCGTATACGAATGTATTAATGATGGTGTTGGACGCCCACTTCAAACTGAAGCTGGCGCTGCAGGTAAGGGATCCTCTGCGTTCGCAGCAAATGAGTCTTTTAAATGATTTGGCTTGCGTTTTGGTAGCTTCAACGACCAAGTATTAGGGATAACTTGGTGATGTCGCTTTCGAGTTCTAACGTTCGTATTCCTAACCAAACGATCGCTGTGAAACATCTGCAGCTAATAAATTTTCGTCTTTGGTGCGTGTGCATATTTATTTAATTTTATTACAACTAATCAAAAGCTGTAGTACACTCACCGCTAGATCACGCTGCAGTCACGGCTTGAGTACGCAAAAATTATGCTGCTATACTAAAAGGTTCTCTTCGCAACGAACGTTTGCGGCACGGTAACGATATTTCTAGCACACTCGCAAACGCTCTAACACTAAATTTAAATTGAATACTATAAAAAATCTTGAACATTCGGGTGATACTCGCAAACATTACGATAATTTTGCGTCAACAGCAGAGTATCATCATCTTTTTTGACGAACCAGAGGACAAAAAGCCACCAGCAAGTTCATAATCGGCTATGGGTGCGTACGAGAGATTCCCTGTTTCTGAATAGTTTGTAAATTTCTTGATCGGGAGCAGTTTAGGAAAATAGTATCGGCTTAGTGATTGAGCATTGTCGTTTACTGAATGGAGCATTGATGCTGAGCCCGTAGGGCAACTTGCAGTCTCGAAGAGCCCGAATGGGGCTACTCGAACGTACTCTCACAAGACTATGATAAACCCAATCATTCTTTACTGTATACTACAATGACGAATTCATTGTTATTTCTGTGAGACATTTTGTTTTTGTCCCTTAATCGCTCACGAGTGGCTGAAAATATACCGCATATCTCAGAAATATTTGCAAAGATTGCGTGTGAACTGCCTGAGCATTTGTTCAATTTGTTCGACTGATTCTTGTCTTGTTCCTTCGTTTAGTCGTCAGGTACCTTACTTGAAAACAGAACCCTTGTTTCCACAAAATTACTCTTGTCAGCTATCTAGAGATTGGCATCGCAGAATGCTGGAAGTAGACTGGCAAATCAGTTTAGAAATTCGTCTTTATCAGAGAAGCAAATTACTCTAGCATTAATGCGGAGACTTCAAAACGTGCCATGAAACAGTCGCGAGACGTAGTTCGTCACCTTTTGAACTCGAGCAGGTGCGTTTTTCCATTCAAATGGGAGTCGATTACAGCGATAGAAACCGAATGACGTTCGGAATGGGTTGTATTTCTTTTATATCTCACAATGTGCAACTCACGAAAAGAAGTTACTTCATTGAATGCATGAGGACCCTGCGAAGTCACCCATGCCAGATTTAATGACGCAGTTCAGGTTATGCTATGTATCCGGATGGCGTAATAAGAAGAGGAAGTACTGATTTTACATTATTGGGGTTCTCGCTAATATTTGGCGTTGGAAAGGCACGTGTATTTGTGTTTGAAAACTGCACTTGACGAGCCGCAGAAAACTTGACTTTTAACTTAATTAACAGCCAATTGTTTTCTTTCAGCTCAGTGGGCAGTGGCCCCTGTGCCACATGTGGTACATATGCAAGTGAGTTTTCCGATGGGCATATGTTAATGACAAAAGGTATTTTCTTTCACGCGAAAGCTGTGCTCAAGTGCTTGAACCAACAGTCATAACTGAGGAATCAGGCTGACGACACCTGCGCAACTTTAGTTTGCTGTGCAAACTATACCTGAAATGTGTTTTTTTTAGAATTACCTACCTAAATGTTTGAAGAAATAAAGCGTTCAGTTGAGAACAGCAAATCTACGCAGTGTTTTCGATACGTTGCAGGCACAATTTATTTGCGGCTGCTTTCAACATGCGTGGCTTTCAGCGTGCCTCAGGCAATACAATACAGAGTTTCTTCTTGTTTTTTTTGTCAGTGCTGTGTTCAACCAATGGTTTAACGGCTCACGCTTGTGGTGCTCCCAATTCGCATACAGGTGACACTGCTATCTCTGTCAAATCCCCGTTATCCTTGAGTGTCCAGTGCGAGCTAGAATTAACTTCTACGCCTGAAGGTCGCATCATTTCGAAAGCAATTAACATTGTTAGGGAGCCACTCGATGTAAATGAAGGGTAGCAAAAGCGATACTTTGTACAAGATTGTTCAAACTTTTCTTTTCAGATTGCCCCATTCTTTGCAGGGAAAGCATCCTTGTTATGCGAAGACACGGCTCGTTACCTCCGGCCAAATCCGCCAATTTTCGCGAGTACAGTGAGGGAAGGCGTTGCAACAAACTTCCGCGATGTATAAAATAATAATAATAATAATAATAATAATAATTATTATTATTATTATTATTATTATTATTATTATTATTATTATTATTATTATTATTATTATTATTATTATTATTATTATTATTATTATTATTATTATTATTATTATTAGTATTATTATGAGTGTCATGGTGTAATGTCCTAAAACCTTCGATGACCTGATAGGGCACGTGTTTAAAGTATGGCTGAGTAGATGTACGGAGGCAGTACGGTTTACCAAATTACGCTTCGCCGCAAGCTCCTGCTACATAATTCACTTCGTGGACATGGCGTCCTTTTCTTATCAGAATTTTCTCATCACGCATCGCGAGACATTACTCTATAACTATGCAATTTCGTTGCCGATCAAATGATGACATCTTGTCAGGAAACGACAGTCGCATTCCAATAATATGAAATCAGTGCTTTCACAAGTCATTATTAAATTATTTGTTTTTTATTCTGCAGGCTCATAAAGACTATATCAGCTGTGATCAAGAAAAACACAGTGTTGTGAAATGTACAATGACGTACAAACAGCGAATACACGACGCACAAAATATATTGCATGCAGCTAAACATCAGTTTCAGGCTACAGCCACGGGGCAAATCGGGGGGGGGGGTGTCTATTGTGCGCCGTTTAGGAGCTGCATTGCTGGCCATGGCTATTCCGAACTAGAATACAATATTTTAGTTCACTTTACCCTGGTGAAACCGGAACGGGCAGGATTTGGAACGCAGCCGCTCGTCTCCAAGCTGCATGCCCTCCTAGTTTGTGGCATCGATGTTTTTCTGCACTGGGTTCCATCTGATGTAGGAATTCCGGTAAGCAAGCAGGCAGACGCCCTGGAAAAAAAGCAGCCCCGTAAGCGAATAACTAAATGTGCAACGACCTTGCATCTTCAAACAGAGCGCGGCTGACGCGCTAAAAAAAATGGTATCCACGAATTGATATTCTTATTAGGGACACACACTTAACCAGATCTCAAAATGAGTTCTTTGTGAGTTTAGCAGCAACTCATTCTACACGCTTAGTACTTCTACCACGATCGTGACATAAGGTTTAGAGCGAGCACAAATAAGCCACACTAAGTAGCGCAGGATTAAGGAATTATGTCTAAGATTTAAAGTGAACAGACATATACAACCTTAAGTTTCTCACGGGGAATGGTTTACGTCTCTCATTGATCTTTCAAAATTTTACTTGTATCGCTATTCCAAAAGTCCTGTTGATGTGTTTGTGTTCGTTGTACTTATACCACTCAAGATCGCTGTGTTTATGTTCTGGTGCCCTCTACTCATAATGCTGTATAATCTTGGGACTATTTCACTTCAATATGTACGCATGCATTCTGTACCATAAGCACTTGTTCGTGTGTATCTTATGCTTTGCCGTCACGGCAGTATGACCTGGTCAGGCGTTTATTCAGTTTGCAATACTCTCCTCCAAGGCGAACTTAACAATATTGCCTTGAATAAATATTTGCAATATAAATCAAATGAAATTGCGCCATGCAGGATGCTTTGAGCCGCGCTTAATACTGTGTAATTTAGGAAATGGCATAGGCACTCTAGAAAAACCAGCTCAGGAGAGAAGTAACGTCAACTTTAGCCTTGAATTGTGTCCTTTGTTCACCAGAAGACCAAGTCTGTGAACAGCTTGTCGTGTGAAAGATCGTTGGATTACCGAAAGGACGAACGGCTTATATACACGCTCGGGTAGGGGTTGAGGAGATGAATAGACGCCTGATCTGCTGGCCTTGTGGTGGCGGGCAAGCAGCCTTTCAAAGATAAGGAAGGCTCTTGCTCAGGTGCGCCCCATTGTTCCGAAACTCGCCCTTCTATTTGCCGGGGATGTGGTTGCAGGACGTGGGGGACTGAGGGGAAAAGAGTAGGGCAAACACCTGTGCAGGGTTTCAGTGAACTGATGACAAGGCTCGGTAGCCAACTCAAAGTTACCATGAAGGATATAATGCGAGAAAAGATTTGTTTGTCGGGGCCTATTACTGCGCTGTTCATTATAAAATTTTTTTGAAGGTAGTTCAGTATTCTTCACAATATTTGCTAGCGGGGACAATCATGAATGTCTGATGTATATTTCAGCGCGTATATGGCGTATTCATCTGCGTCAGACTTTTCCGGAATCGGTCACAGTCCCTACAGTCAGATGTGCGACTCGTGCTCTTCAGTCGCCGGGATCTTTCTAGCTCTGTTTCAGCGGAAGACGAATGCCGCTTCAGACACAATCAATGTATACCTGTAAAGAATATACTTCGTTGCATGTGCTGTAAGTATGGAAGCACGCGCATGTGTGTTCCTGTGAAACGGCGGTTTATTGTGTTGAAAACCGCAACTTTTCTTTCCAGAAATGAATACCCCATCCTACATGCAAGACTGTTTCTCGTTTTTTTTTGTTCCAAGCCAGCCCTGCCGTGATAGTTCTGTAGCAAAGGTACTCGGCTGCTGACCCGCAGGTCGCGGGATTGAATAGCAGCTGCGGTGGCTGCATTTCCGATGGAAGCAAAAATGCTGTAAGCCCATGTGCTCATATTTGGGTGCACGTTCAAGAACCCCAGGTGGTCGAAATTTCTGGAGCGTTCCCATACAGCGTCTTTCATAATTATACAATACCTTTCGAACGTTAAACCCCACATATCAATCACTCAATTTTTCAAAGCTTCAAGAATGAATGCCACCACTTTGAAGCGTGATTATCATTTTCTGGATTAGCTGACCGAAGAAATCACGAGCCTCTGGTAATTTCCAAGATGAACTTTTCAATTTTGTGGACTTGACACTATGAAAATAAGAATGGTGAAAAAGCACCATGTGTGCGGCTAGTTTTATTATGTTATCTTTTATAACAATGTAAGGGTGAAATAATTGGGGCTCAGGTGATTAGGTTGTGACGTTTGAGCTATTTTATTTTGAGAAGAATAATTTTATGTTCCTCGCAGGCAAGAGGGGGACAGCAGCCGACAACCAACCCCACTGGTGCGCATTCCACACTGTTTGGGGTAAATATTTCTAGCTTTGAATTGGTCTCTGTAACGTTTTGTTCCTGCACACAGTCATGAATTTGGCACTGAGTAAAGCACAGCTGACCTGAGGTATAATGCCAGTCTGGTTACGATGGCCAAGTGAATGAATAGTGGATTAATCAATAGTTCCTTGAAAAATTGTTCTAATGAATAAGTTTATCCTGAAGGAGTAACACTACCTATCCCAGGGATGATTTCTCGAGATCAACAACTAGACGTTATGAGAGTAACATTTTCTGTGTTGGAAATCATTACCAAAAATCAACTGTTGGTACTTACTTGAGTAACGACTAGCCCTCTCAGGAGTAAGTGTTAGTTCTCTTGTAGTAATCTTTCAAGGACTAACCATTTTTCCTCCTGCAGCATTCTCCGAAAAAAAGAATATTTGTTTCAAATCAGTTGATATCCAGAAGGACTAACTACCTTTCTCTTTTTTTTGTTTTTTGGGGTGCAGCGCTACTTTGTAAGCCTTTTAGCTAGAAGGAGGGCGAGATTGAACAAAAAGATACAGGAGGAGTCAAACGGGATTGGTCAAAGGTATTTCGCTGGTCACGACGTCACAATATAGCTACAAAATTTTCATAGAACTGGAAAGAGGTCTTGGAAGGAGCTTTTGCGTCGTTCTGACAATATTGAGGTGCAAACTTTAGTTTTCGCTATACATAATACTGTTAATTTGGTGCCTATTATTCATGCATGAATAAGAAACGTTATTTTAACGGTGACAGGTATTTTCTTTTTGTCAAGCCACTGCCGGCATAACTCAAAGTACCATCATGGAGCGATTTTTCACTTAACATAGTGTAACGACCGCCTTTACTCGTTGATTGGATTCCAAGTCTGGCGTAAGCTGCGGTGACCAAACGAGTAGATCACGTCATAAAACCTCATGAATTACATCATGAAAAGGTGCGCTTACTGCTACATTAGTTCCTGTAAGTCGCGACAAGCTTCAGTAACGAATAAAAGAGACAATTTGCTGCATCGTAAACATAAAGCCATATAGACAAAACTTGAAAGTACGCACCGCAGCAAACCTGCCACGTGTCTCATGAAACCATTAAATAAATCTACGATTTGAAAGGGGCCTTTGAAACTGCTCGCACAATTACCTAATTGTGTTGTCACCACCAAATTTTCACTCGGCTGCCAAAACCTCTTGCCTTTCCCTTTCTTACCTTCCCTCTCTATCTCTGCTACATTACAATGAGATGATGGCTTCAACAGACACTCCCTTAAGGATTTAATAATAACTCTGTACATTGCGGAACTTTGTCGCAATATTAGAGAACGTGAAGCAACAAAACCCACAGGGCCACTTTTGCACTAGCCTTATTCGACTCGAACATGAAGGTCATCTTTTTTTGTCCGTCGATATATCAATTCTGCCTCAATCTCTTCTTATATAATTGTACACAGAAAATGGCTTCAAACAGCCTCCTAGATCCGTGGCTTTACAAACTTCTTGCGTTTCACCTTCTACTGTTATGCCTACTTTATCGGAGCAACTTTGGCCAGAGCACCATGTCATCTATGTCACGTGGCGACGTACTCATGTGCTGTCCAATAACGTCCTGAAATTTCGTAATGTGTGACGTCACTGTGTCATTCTTAAGTACCTCGTTGCGTTATGGTAACTCTTTGGGGCCCTCGTGTTGAAGCTGGCCTCGCAGGACGCTGATGCCACCTTCTGTCTGTTTTCGCGCTTTATGAGGAATCAAAGTCTTTCACCTTAATAAAGTTCATTCAAACGGCAAAACTGTTATACAGCGTACTGTACAATGCAATTTTTTCTGTAGTAGAGCATCATAACTACATAACTACTCATCCCTAAAAATACTGAGAGCACCAACGATTACTGCAGGGATTAGCAAAAAAAGTAGAATGAGGACTTTAAACCACCAAAGGAAAGCTGACTGCGCAAAGGGGATACGCTGCATGCTCCCATAAGAGAAAAGAGACCCAATTACGGAGAATACGCGTGCTTTATTGGTGGGTAATTCGGCTTAATTGCACAGCTCAAGCGAATAGCGCTTTTCTGCTTGTAACAATGGAGGGCTGCAGCGCGCTCAGCTTAAGACATGTTCTCTGACACCCACAACACCAGCACTTCATTAGTTGCTGCTTTCATGCATATGCCTGCCATCCATGCCTTTTCCGACCATCATAATTCACGTCATTATATTTTTATTCAGCTCAGCATAATTACTATCATAATGCTTTTTATGGTTGTTCTGATACGAATAATGCCAACGAGCCTCGTATTTCCTTATGACGATGATTGTACAAGTCTGCCGCAAATGATTCATTCTCAATGTTGTCTCACGATTTATAACCATGATGAAAAACTTTGTCAGCACCGGTCATGCGCCCTAGCTGACATTTCGACAATTGAACTCATGTTATTCAAGGCTAGAGCTGATTTGAGGGGGATTTGAGTCTTTAGACAAGACCACTCGTCGATATGTCAGCTCTAGCACACGACCCCTGTTCACGTGATTTTTCATCGCAAGCTTTATCTTCTTAATCTAGGCGTCATAACCACGTTATTCACGGAAGCCCCCAAAACTGCCCATAAGCAGCGAAACAACGACCTAAATAAAACCAGTTGACATATTTTCATAAGAGGGCTTCACTTATGCAAATATGTAACTTGCGAAGTATACTAAAAAACTGGCATAGGTATTCTGCAAATATATATTCTCCTTGATCCAGCAAAAATCTATTTGCATAAATTTAAATACCGGCTCGCTTAGAACCCTTCATCGTTCAGCACCACTGAGCCTAAAGTTCCAGCAATAGTTAAACTTAACAAGTGGTGTAGATACAAAAACGTGATTCGATAAATCCTAAAACAGGCCATATAACGTCGACGTCACCAAGGCCTATGTCAAAGCTTGTGTTCTTTTCTTACCGCGAAAAATCAACTTTTGCGAGTAAGGTGACGTTGAGTTGGTGGGCTCGGATGGTAGTTTGCAGGCCATTAAGGTTCAGTATGCTCGTAAGCGTCCTGGTTTTACTGCAGCAGCTGTCATGAGATCGCAACAATGAAATCTCAAACTTCCGTCACCACTGGCATCTGTAAGAGCTATCAAAAAAATGAGAAAAAAAGCAAAATAAGCAAAGTGTCCAGAATTCAACAGAATTCGAGTATGGTGTCTGCATCATGTCAGCCGAGTATAGCCCCAATAAGGCAGGCCGGTGCATGAAACTCTTACGCACAAGTATCTTAAAAAGCGTTATTTCGAAAATAGACTGTGTTGATATCCGCGATTCTATAGTACTCATATCAACGTCTTTATTTTCCAAAATTATGATATCATTATAAAAGATGCCATAGAGAAGAGCTCCGACAGTTTTGACTATGAGATGTTTTTTTAACATGCACTGACATTGCAAGGTATGCGAATATCTACTATTTCGGCTCCATCTAAATTCGACTACCGCTACCAGGATCACACCTGCGACCTTCAGGTCAGCAGCCGAGCACCCAAGGCATTGTTCCATTGATGCGTACAACATACGCTAAATAAAGCTGTAGAAGAGTGAAATAGCAACTTGGGCTCACAGAAGGTGAACTCTGCAACCGGGCGTCACACCATATGAATTGCATTACGAGTAGCCCGTTGAATGCTTCTAACTTATTTCAACGCGTTCAACCCTTAAAATTCATGATCATTAGCCAAGAAATAAAGAGATGGAGTTGTAAGTACCTTACAAGCATACGTGTATAATAAACCAAACAGATTTCGCAACGTGTTCTAAAATTACACTCTTGCAGCTTTCGGTATGACTATCACTCCCAGAAAAGTCATAGCTTCCGCTGGGCTTCATTTTTTCGTGGAGGCTTGGCGTTTATAAAAGGCTCCTCCTGTTTACCGCCACCAAATTTAGGTGCCCAATGGTGACATGTACAACTTTACATTCTAGGCGGGAGCAGTTATTCGCAAGAAAACTGCGTTATAGTCAGCCATGGTGGATAAGTGGGTACGGTAATCGGCTGCTGATCTGAAAACCGCGGATTTGATCTCGGTAGTCGCATTTCAGTGACGGCAAAATGGTAAGCGCCCATGTTATGGGGAATGTTAGTAGACCCTAGAAAAGACCACATTATCAAGATTTTCGGAGTCCTCAAATATTGTTGCGTTGCACCCACCAACCGGTCCACCCTTAACTACAGCGTCACTCACATTGATATCACAATTTCTGTACGTACAAATACAAACTGCTAAACTAAGTTGGAACAGGTGAAGCAAAAAAAAACATTGCGTGCATTCCATTTGCACTCCTACACTTGAATTGCTTCCAGGAACCCCTTGCTTATTTCTGTGCCTCTGAAACAAGGCTTAGCTCCTCACACGAAAGGGCCAAAGTTTTCGAAGCTAGTTCCAGTGCAGGGATCAGAGAGATCATGGCATGAAAAAAACGCCTCACACATTTCAAATGCCACTCACCGTATAAAAGCCAACGCAGACCGATTACTCGGATTTTGAGGACGCATGCTCGAATACGAAACGAGAAAAGGGCCTCCTAAATGACATTTCCTAGTGCAGGGCCTCTCTAGCGAGTGCTTTGTGTTTTTTCTTCTAATGACCTTTATCTGCGAGTAACAGGCGCAGCCTGTCTCACAGTCATTCGTTCTTAAACGAATAATTAGGAGATCAGACAAAATGCTGTCGCAGATTGTCAGCCTCCCATTCTGTTCTAACAGAAATTAGGCCATAGATGCTCGTAGTTATGCAAGGTTAAAGCCCTATAGACCGTGCTTGTTTTGTGCTACAAGCGCAAAAGCGTCTTCGCACCTGAAATGTTTCTTGAAACTCTGCAATGTTGAAATATTAAAAAATGGTAAAAAACCGGGTCATGCAAAACTTTTTTGTAAGAGGTTCTCAAGCCTTGCAGGGGTATAGGCAAGTTTTCCAACATGTTCGCAAGGAAGAAATGGGAAAAAAAAATACTGTAAAGTGATGACACATCTGAATAGCACACCTTATCCCCTAATTCTTATATTTTCTACTTTTCTTTCTATATCACCTAGCATTTTCTCTTATCAGGGCTACAAACTTGATAGATATGTTTCTCATAACACCCCTGCCGTCAGCATGACTTTTATAGCTATTTTTGTTTTTTGTAAATGGTGATGTCATATATTGTTTACGAAACAACTTCTTCGTGCACTTCGTTGTTATTCCGCTAAAATAACTAGCATTTTAAACGTCTCTGCCTTATGAACGTAAACGTGTCCTCAATCGTTTTGAGCGCTATTTCTATATTTTCAGTGAAAATCGCGATGATGTAAGAATTTGCAAGAGAAAATCTGCCAACACATATTATCTCTTAAAGTTTTGCCGATGGAGATGGGAATCATTGCAGGTCTTGTAGGTCAAAATTCTATTTAAAAGCACATCGATTCTCTCATGCGTTTGTATTAATATAGGCACCATGATATGACAGGTATTGTCAGTGAACTTTGACGTCAGTCGTAACTCACTGAAGTCGCTGAAAAAATAATAAGTGTCTAGGTGAAGTAACGAATCTTACATAATGAAGAAGACAAACGTATGCATACGAGTTTTTTTTTTCAGCACTGGAAACGTAGTCAAGCATTCTAAGTGGCTATAAGCGAAAGCAAACTGCATGATCTCTTCGGTAAAAAAAAGAACATAAAATACTTTACGTACTCGCAAACAAAAGTGTTCCCACTCAACAGACCGAACACTAAGCAGTAGAACACCAGTTTATTATGGGGTACTTTCCGCTATCGATATCGCACACCTGCCTTTGCACTTACTTTAATGCAAAAGGCCAGTTTGTTTCTTTTTTATGTGTACGACTTCTCCTAACTCTATTTGGCGTCTATGCGTCTATCAAGCAAGTTGTTTTGGATGATCGACCTAATGTTAGAAACTTGTGCAAACGAACCAAAAAAAAAAGGACTATAGCCGGCTAAGCTTTAGAAAAATACGCCAGGAGTATAGAGAAAAATTCTTCTTTTCTTTCTGTATCGTAAGAGCAATGAAATGAAAACTAGAGTGTGCATGGTTGTTAAAATTTGCTGATAAATATGTGTTCCTACTGCAGCTGGTAATTACGACCCATTAACGAAATGGAATCACAATTCTCCTTTCCTTAAGTTCACTAGTTACGGAATAGAAGGCAAACAACATGACTTACAAGTATGATGCAGAGAGATCAGTGATAAGCGAAACATGTATAGGCTAACCACAAGCAAGGAAGTTATTGCAATGCTGATTTTTTTAAAACCACGTCTCAGGCAAAATGAATCATCAAGAAAGCTGACATGAATGCAAAAGGTACTTTTGAATACTGTTTCTCTTCATAAAGAAGAGAAAATGTAACTGTTACCAAATTACTGGTACATTTTTCCCATTCTCTCTTGTATATCAGACACTCCTTAGTGTAAAAACTTGTAAGCGCCTGCTTCACACTTTAAGGACGTTACGTGCAATAGTTGAAGCTGTGGCTCGCCACAAAGAACAATTAGGCCTGAGGAATTCGCAATGTGTTGGATCATTCAACGACCTACTCGCTACGCAATGCGCAGTCTGTGAAGCCTAGTTATCACATCACTGTTGTAAAACAGTTTGTTGCACATGTGAACGCGTTTCTTCACCTGGCACAAAGCCTGCGTAGGATCAGTTCGTAACAATGTGTCAGGCACTGACGTATTCCAATTCAGTGGACTAAGTTCGAACTACCACACAGAGGGCTAAGGTTTGAATCCTATTTTGAATGCGGTATTTTTATTTACTCGGTTGTTTTTTCCATTTGACGCGATAGTTGTGGCGGACTCTAGTGGAGCGGGCAAGAGAAAAATACGGCGCCCAAATTTGCCTTTCTGATCTCACAAGACATTTCACTATAGAAAAGCGTATAACATATGCCCGACCGTGCGAGGCAAATGCACAGCCTCTGCATCACACGTGCGTTGCGCTGCCTTTCCTATCGCCAGCATTCGTGTGTTTATTTTCTAGGTCTATATTAGACGTGCGGAACATTTACAACTACGAGTGTGTGACAGGTTCGGTAAATACCGCCAGTCGGACGAGCTGTGAAACGTTATTCTCGTACTAGAGAAGGTTGTGAGTATTTGATTTGCACAAGAAATATATATTCGTGCAACCACAAACAAACAGGAAAAGGGATTGATAAAATTAGCAAAAGGTAAACTGACAAGCACGTTCTAACAAAAATTTCATATCTGGACCTATATAAAAATTCATATAAGGGTATAATAAAAATTTGGCACTTTGAAATATAAGGCCTTACAAGGCCTTATTTAGCCATACTTATCCCATTTGATATACCCTTATATGAGAGCCTCATATATTGTCATATATGGCCATATCTGGGGAAGTTTTATATGCTCACATTTGAGATTTTTTCTATACTTGTATATATTTGTGTTACTAGACAGTTTTATATATAAAAATAAAGACCTAGAGCTTCTACAAATTTTGTGTCTGAGGAACAATGCTTCCATTATATAGGCTATGTTTCAGTGGTACTCATAAAAAGTTTGTTGGCATCAGCGACCTAGAATGGCTCCTAACGCTACCTGTAGTAGATGCTTTACACAGCCACCGAACCTATTAAAATAGAAAATTCACTTGTGAATCCCACACAGAATGTGCCATTTCAAGAACGGTCACAACAATTTATGTAACCAGACTCTGCAACCACGTGAGCTTATGTTCATGATATGATTCAAATTCACCTGATGCGCACTGTTCTGACGGCAACATAACAAAAAAGTCGTTATTGAAGCGTTAGTTACCCACATGATTTGCTGGTATAGACTCAGACTGTTTGAATATATTATTTATTAGCAAAAAACGGTACAAGATAATGCTTCAAATTGGTTCTACATGCATATGAACCAACGATTTATTCTCTCGGTCTTCTGGTAGCTTTCAGCTTGTCCTCCACGCTGGCAACTGCTCTGCCTTGGAAGATTCAGTTTCATGCTTTTTCGCGTGAACTCGAATCGTCTGAAATATACCAAAACCAAACTTTGTATGTCTCAAAGTTTTCACGCAGGACAGAATTATTGCAGTAAATTGACGACAAAACCGCCAATAGGCAGCTGAGCAACTTGGAAAAGTGGTAAGAGCCTCAACAGGTATAGTATTTTTATCACATTTTAAGCACCAATATTTAAGCGGTATGTGTATTTATTTATTTATTTATTCTATTACCGTAAGGGCCTCTGCAGTGGAAGCATTACTTGAGGGGTAGTACAGAAGATACACTTGGTACGAGCATACAAATGTGGCATGAATCCCATGATTACAAAAGAAGTACACAAAGGTTGAGTCAAGAACTTGTACAAAAAAGTAAGATTGAGGGGACACATAAGCTGGAAATAGCAAGCATAAATGCGAAGGGCATCAATCAAAGAAACGGCACAAATATATTCGACAATCCTGGGTGCTGTGAGCGGCGACTTGAACTGGTCAAGGTTTCTTAATTGGACCACGTGATCTGGAAGATGGTTGTATTCCTTTGTAGTGCGCATAAAAGACTATAAGGAGCATAATTACGCAGCTATAGGCAGGTATAAAAACTCTGCTTACATTACAATACAACCCTAAACCAAAACTGTGTTTGCAGCACTCACAACAGCAGTAAAGCAGTCAGCAAAGTGGCCATTGCATAGTTTCCATAAAATGTGTAGAGAGTGGCGACAGTAATGAAAAGCTTTATCGGGAAAGCTCATTTAAAAATGTACGAATATAAAGTTTGCCGCTACAGATCCTGAGATGGGTGCCTCGTACCCTGAATGTTGTATCAACAAAACAATGAATTGAATAATTGTCATGACTGTGCAACAGTCTGTTAATTATTGCTGCAGACTTATTAGGAACATGGTGTTCACGTGTAAGGATGGCAAAAATGAGCACAGCGTGTTAGGGGACATCAAAAATGTGAGTGCAAATTCTGGATTCTTTGATGTTTAAAAAAATAGTAGGTATACACATCATTTATTACCACCCTAACATCGGGTGCACGTAACATCAAAGAGCATTAAAAACAAGTAGGTGCTGGACCATCTGTTTGAGAAAATGAGAACGTTATGTCTGTAGATCTAAATGGCAGACATCCATTCTTCTTTTTTCATTTGCATTATTTTCTCCAAAAAGAAAGACTAATGTCATGTTTTGAGGAGCCATCATCTTGCTTTTCATCTCCATTTGGCTGCAGTCCTGTGTGACGCTAAACCCCTCAAGGGAATAAATTTGTTGTTTTTGTATGTTAGGCTGAACAGTCATCTATCTGCCTGCTTAGCCCACGTGATGTGCTTGTACTTTCTTTGCTTCCTACAGTGGTAAATAAAGTTGCCTAATTGAAAGAAGAACGAGAGAGAATATTTTAGGAAAACTATCTTTCGCTAACTGTATTTAATCAATGAAACAGGTACGTAAGTATGTAGTGATTACTATTGAAAATCGGCCTAGTGAAGTGTTTAGAATGCCAGAAATATTTTAAAAGGGGTCAAGAAGGCTTTTAGGAATTTTTACTGTATGTGTATTCAGAATTCTGGCCATCAATTCAATATACTGTACATCGACTCATTTCATCGTCCAGGTTCATTTATTAGCTTTAAAAGCACACTATCACTTTCTCACCTTGCGTTGCCCTCAACTTTATTAGCTGTTGCCATTTTATGTCAGCCAATAAGTCATCAAAAACATGGCAGTGAAGCGAATTTTATTGATCCAAAGCTGACTGAAGTTCGTAGCATCATACCACTTCGATTGTGACACCTCAAAGAAGCCACAAACATTCTTTATGCTTCCATTAGTTTGCGGCGTTGTATGACGACACATCCATACTGTAGTACGCCACCCGAAACATGCTGTAGTACACAGAGTTGAAATGTCGGCTTGTTGGTGATTCATGTGAAAGGGTATTTTATAGCACGATGCGAAATACTGCACCAAGAAAATAATAGAGGGTCAGAACAGTGCTCTACTAGCAATAACAAGTTTTTTTTTCTAACATGAAGCCGCTGTTGAGCTATAATATTCAGACAGCCAAATAGGCACGTTGATTCACTCAGATGACTGCGCGACACTGTCATCTACATAAACGAAAAAGAAAGCCACCATGACAGATTATGTCATGTATTAGCGTGTACGAAGGAACCCCAGCTTCTTGGGTGACAATGCAATCGGAGGCTTGAATATGCAAGCATTGCCAAGAGCATCAGCGAGTTTGCCTTCTATGATCAAACGAGCCATCTCAACTTTATTTTGACAGACAATTATTGTATTCTCGAACAAAAACTGGCAACCGCATGCACGAATCTGAGGAGCGAGAAAACCTTCCGGCGGCAGCTCATTCCAATTGTAAGTGTGCTTTTTCAGTCACTCATTCACACACGTACTGGTTTGTCTGATAAAATTTTTCCGACAGGATAATGGATTAACATAAAGAATATACGATATGCACTCCAGAAATAAGAGTGTATTTCTTTGATTGCGTTTTGCTTATTTCGTTTGGGCAACGGCACACGCTAAATTAGAAGCAAGGACACGTCATCAGTTCATTCTGACCAGGCTGTGCTAAAGAGTCCTTGTTTTGTTCTTTTGCGTTCTACAAACAGCCGCTTAGTGGAATAACCAGCGCATGAGCACCCACATTTTTTAAAGCATTCGATGTGCTCGGCACATGCAATGAAATGCAGGCAAGTTCAATTAGCCGCCATGAAGACCTTTGCGTGAAGATGGTTTCTGCGTAAAACGTGCTAGTCCCGTTCACTTGGTAAACGGCTGCTAGCGCAAACATTGCAAAGACTGATTGGGCTTGCAGCAATTTGTGGGAACCCAAGTACAAATGTCATTGCACGTCTTATTTGCATAGAAAGGAGAAGGCAAACATTGTATTTAGGGAGCAGTAGCCAGAGCTCATGCTGAAAACACCATCAGCTTGAAAAAAACAAGTTTAATTATTCATGCAAAACTTCCGTGAAATGTTTTATGCCAACTCAACATCTCTGCAAGCTAAATCGTGTTATATATTGAGAAATCATCATATCGTGCAGCTAAGCTTTAATAAAACAGTTTTCTTCTGCGAAGTGGTCGCTACATACACCTCATATACTATAAAATTTACGTGATGTTTTATATTTGTGCTGTTTTTGCTATTAGCCATGCAATTATAGCTACTTTATTTACATATACTTACTTGTTTACTGTGGTTTTTTTAGTTGTTGCTTTCATTGTTGTTTACCTGGCATACTATTATGTGTTCTGCTCAGATATAATCTGGCACTGAGCTTTTGCATTTAGCAGCAATAGAATAGTGAGACAAGAACTTCTGCTTGAATGTATTTCATTTAATGTCAGTAGACATAATCTTGACGTTCTGGATGAGGAACACCTTAATGTGAATCAGTTTGCAGATAAAAAATTCCAAATTTGATGCCACATGATCAATTTTATTGTGCTACGCATTTTCACTAAGCTACAACAATGGTTCTGTTGCAGTGATGAGCTTGTGTGTTTATGGAACGTTCTCATGTTTTTATGAATGTTTTGTGTAACATGCTTTAAAAATCATATAAAAATCTATATAAAAATCTCATATAAAAATTCATCAATTCTATCAAAACAACAAAATTTATCGATGACAATGGCTTTACGTTTCATTTGTCAAAAAACTTGAATGCATTATTTCTTTCTTGGCGTGAAGTTAAGGAGTTTGGGTTATGGTGTCAAGTTTAGTTATTAGCTAATGAAGAGAAATATTGAACTATGGGGTTTTTTTTGCTGAGGTGGGCTACCCCAATGTGGGCAAGAGTTCTACCATCAACGCACTTGTCCGCAGCAAGAAGGTCTCCGTGTCCACCACACCGGGCAAGACCAATCATTTCCAGGTGCAGTAGACTGCTTTGAATAGGGCCTGCTTGCTGGCCACACGAGAGGCACGACACAGTTTGCTTGCCATGTTCTGAATGACTAGGCTGATCTCTGTGCAGACGCTGAACCTGGACTATGAACTGTGCAATTTTGACTGCCCTGGCCTGGTCTTTCCCAATTTCGTAAACAACAAGGCCGAGATGGTTGTCCACGGAATTTTGCCGATTGACCAGATGACAGACCATGTTCCTCCTGTCAACCTCATATCCTTCTACATATTACAGTGTCTTTTGCTCCTGTGGAACTGTGCAAGTGCAAATGAAACAGGAACTGAAGACGTTACCGTTTAACATGGTATCTTTTTTAGAACAGTCGCGTAGCCGAGAGGCATTGAAAGCACTGAAATGTAAGGCCAGCATCTGGGAGTGCCATTATTCATGGTACTGTGGAACTTCAATTATACGTCTTCTGGTTCCATGATGACCCGCATTTTACAACCAGTTGATTTGATCCTGGCAAGATTTCCATAAAGATAATGTATAATATTGACCCACGTCTACATGTGGACAAAAAACGATGATGGGGGGGATTTAGCGGACACCAGATAGTGGGCCTCTGGCTTGACTCGAGAACGAAGAAGAAAATCTTGTGGCTCAGCTGTTGAGAACACGTTGGTTTCGCTGTCTCAAGGCAGCGAAAGCAGCGTACTTGTGCTTTGTTCGCGTTGTACTGCGACACTGGTGGAGGTGCTGGCCCGCGACACCGCCTGATGCTTCCCACTCCCACGGGGAACTGTTCATCCAGCCCAGAAGCACTTGTCGACACTCTCGTGCATCGCTTCAGTCGTCGCTTGCGAGGCCTCCTTCCAGCATTCACCCTCTCACAGGAACACTCTACAAGGCACCGTTCACATTTACCAATGGCCACCGCCAGTCCACAACAGTTACTACGAGACAGTAGTTTGCCAACCCCATCTCAGGTAACCTTTTTTTTCACCGCTGGTGCCTGATCACTTTGGTGGTGGAGCACATGAAGACGTCGAAGACTGGCTTGATCACTATGAACGTGTCGCTAACATCAGCCAGTAGTACCTTAAACAAAGGCTTTCCCGCACCTATTTTTATCTCGATGACAACGCTCGAACTTGGTACGAGAACAGAGAAGGCAGTTTGTCATCATGGAGTGACTTTAAAAGAGGGATGATTAACACATTTGCCTATGTCGACTGGCGCGAACGTGCGCAGCATTTACTCGAGGTACGGGTTCAGAAACCCAAAGAAATGGTCGCAATTTTCGCTGAGGACATGGCTTATCTCTTCCATAAAGCTGACCTGCACAGGACCGACGACAAAAAGTTGCGCTACCTCATGCGCGGCGTTAAAGAGCAATTGTTTGCCGGACTTTTGCCGAACCCGCGAAGCACCGTGACAGACTTCAAAGAAGCTACGGCTATCAGAACGGGCGCGTCACCTACGATGCCGACATTACGATCGCTTGTCCAGCAGCACCCACATTCAAGTCGCCGCTCCGACATCTGACAATCAAAGCTCGTTGCGCGATTTATTAAGACAGATTGTTCGCGAAGAGCTGCTGAAGCTGCGGAATCTGGTCACGGAACCACCCACAGCGTCTGTCACTGAAGTCGTCCGTGAAGAAATACGCCAAGCGTTTTCAACAGCTGATCCTACTGACGATCAGCGACCTATGATCTACGCAGCCGCGCTTCGCCGCCCACCGCCCATTGCGCCATCGTACCGCGAGCCATCGGCAGCCCTTGGTTGTCACCACAAGAACAGACATCGCGGCACCCTGCCGTCATGCCACCGTACGGAATGTCGCCGTACCAAGAGCTGTCTCCCAATGAGACACGGCATTTGCCACATTATGAGCCGTTGCGGCATCCACAGCTTCGTAAAACAGACGCCTGGCGCACTGTAGATAGGTGTCCGCTTTGTTTCACCTGCGAAGGTGTGGGCCACATTTCCCGCCATTGCTGGCACCGCGTAGATAAGTTTCGACCTCTTCGGCAATGGTCTGATGATCGACGCACCAACGACGGCTAGGCACCACGCCGGAATGCTGATTCTCAAGGACCCCCCTTGTCCCAGTCTCATTTTGACAACCGCCGTGCCAATAATGACCACAGTGTGCCTGATTACCAGCCAGGTATGGGACGTCGACCACGCTCTCCGTCTCCGGCATATTCGCCTTCGTCGCGCCACCGAACTACAGCCGACGTCGGTGGAAGGAGGTCACCAAGTTTACGCCGGGGAAACTGAAGGCGGCGACCTCAGGGGGTGAAGTTGCAGGCCGTCAAGGCGACGAAAAAAAGCCCCCGTTACTTGTATCACAGGACGTCGTAAAGCCGAGAAGTTGTAACACTCACGAAACTGTGACCACAGATCTTACTGTTTCGGTAGACGGACAGCAAGTAACAGCCTTAGTTGACACTGGCGCCGACTTTTCTATCATAAGTGAAAACCTTGCCGTACGCCTCAAAAAAGTGAAGACTACGTGGACGGGACCTCACCTGAGGACAGTAGGTGGCCAGCTGTTGATGCCTGTCCGAAGGTGTACAGGAAGTTGCTCGAGGTATAGCGCATGCAGGACGGGACAGAGAAGCAAACACAGAACACATACACGGCGCTAACTTTCATCAATGCGGTTTAATCCGAGAAAGAGCAATACTTATACCCAAACATGGCGCGCCACAACCACGTGCTAGAACCAGAAAACTGATCTACTGCAACTCATGCGACAATCAAATAATGCAATTCTCACAATGATAATGATATCGATGGCTTGCTTATACACGCGTACAGGAAGACTCGACACCGGTGGCTCTTCTTTCATGGCGACGTTCGTCATCCTCACCTCTTGTTGCAAGGACTTGATCATAGGGATGGACTTATTAAGAGAATATGGTCCCGTCATCAACATCCTGGACTGTTCAATTACATTCCGCAACAGCCCTGGTTTAGTTGACTGTTCAGATGCAATACGTAACACTTTACATATAATTGATGATGATGATGTAGTCGTCCCACCCCAATCATGCACTCTTGTTTCGGTGGTAGGCCACGAAGCGTTTGATGGCGAAGGCATTGCTGACCAAATTGGCTCGCTGCTATTTAGTCATGGCATTTCAGTCGCACGAGGTATCGTCCGTCTCACTGGTGGACGCACCAATTTACTTCTGACGAACTTTAGTGCTGAGCGCCGGCACCTTCCGAAGGGCACAGCTATCATTTCGTACGACAATATTGTAGAAATGCGAGGCAGTGTATGTTTGTCGGTATTGGACAAAGCGCCTAATCAAGAACCTGAACCCGTTCTCGACGTTGGCACCACTCTGTCAAAGGACGAGCGACAGAGACTTCTTCTGCTGCTAGCCGAATTCCGCCACTGCTTTTCAAAGACATCACGAGTTGGTCGAACACCTTTGACAAAGCGCCATCACCGAGAACACGAAGAGACCTATCCACCAGAACCCTTATCGTGTAGCTTCAAAGGAACGCGAAGCCATACAACAATAAGTCGCGAAAATGCTTGCAGATGACTTCATTCAACCGTCACAGAGCTCCTGGGCATCACCTGTAGTGCTAGTAAAGAAAATGGACGGCACCCTGCGTTTTTGTGTGGACTACAGGAAGCTGAATCCGGTGACCAAGAAAGATGGTTACCCGCTCCAACGTATTGATGACTCCCTTGACAGACTTCGGCACGCTCGCTACTTTGCTTCCATAGACTTGAGGAGTGGATACTGGCAGATCGAGGTAGACCCAAGAGGCCGAGAGAAAACCGCTTTTGTGACGCCGGATGGTTTATACGAATTTAAAAACTTGCCTTTCGGTTTGTGCTCCGCGCCCGCGACTTTTCAAAGGCTTATGGACACGGTACTTTTGGGATTGAAGAGGAAGACGTGCCTAGTCTATCTGGATGGCGTTTTAGTGTTTTCGACCACTTTTAGACGAGCATCTCAAAAGGCTGGAAGTTGTTTTACGTGCCATACGGTTCGCGGGCCTAACATTGAAAGCGGAAAAGTGTCATTTCTGTTTTCACGAACTGGAAAAATTGCCGCCGTAGCACAGTTCCCAGTACCCTCCAATAAGAAGGCTGCCAGACGCTTCCTGGGCCTTTGTGCCTATTATCGCCGGTTTATAGCAGACTTCGCCCGCATCGCGTCGCCAATAACTCGCCTCACAAGAGAGGATGTTGCTTTTGAGTGAAAAGAAGAACAGGAGGCTGCCTTTAATGACCTGCGTCAACGTCTTCAAACTCCCCCGGTGCTTGCCAACTTCGACGAAGAAGCCCCCACGATGCTTCAAACAGACGCTAGCAATGTAGGTCTTGGGGCTGTGTTTGTGCAACGGCAAGAGGACACAGAAAGAGTGATCGCCTACGCAAGCCGAACGCTAGCACGTGCAGAGGCTAACTATTCAACAACAGAGAAAGAATGCCTCGCCGTAGTATGGGCAGTAATGAAATTTCGCCCGTACTTGTATGGCCAGCACTTCAAAGTTATTAGTGACCAAAGTTATTAGTGACTTTGCTGGTTAACTAATCTAAAAGATCCCACCAGCCGATTAGCGCGTTGGAGCCTAAAACTGCAAGAGTTTGACATGACGGTTGTGCACAAGTCAATCAGGCCAGCGACATGGACGCTGACTGTCTGTCCCGTACACCCATTGAGTCGGCAACCTTACCTGAGGAGGAGGAAACGGCATTTCTCGGTGTCCTCGCACGACCGCCATTGCGCAGCAACAATGTGACGACACTGAGTTGCTTGGCTTAATTAACTACTTGGAAGGCAGATCTCAGAAGGCGCCAAGAGTTTTCGCAAGTGTTGTCATCGTTTTGTTTACGCGGCGGAGTACTCTACAATAGAAACTTTTCGTTGACAGGATCCACCTATCTGCTCGTCATACCAGCAGCCCTTCGTACCGAAGTACTCAAAGCATGCCACAACGAGGTGACCTCCGGCCATTTGGGTTACATGAGAACGTTGGCCAGAGTACAGCAAAGGTATTACTGGCCGAGACTAACCACAGTCATGAAGCACCAAGTTCGTACCTGTCTCGACTGCCAGTGACGCACGTCACCACCGACTAAACCAGCTGGCCTCCTGCAACCCGTGCAAGTCCCAACAGCTCCATACTACCAGATAGGCATGGACATTTTGGGCCCACTTCCTATTTCTACTGCAGGGAACCGCTGGGTTATCGTAGCGACGGATTATCTGACCTATTATGCCGAGACAAAGGCTATCCAGAGAGGTACAGCAGCGCAAGTGACAAGATTTTTCATCGAAAATATTGTACTGAGGCATGGTGCACGAACCGTCGTGATCACGGATAGAGGAACCGCATTTACGGCAGCTCTTTTGGATTACGTCTTGATGCTGAGTGGAACAACGCGTCGTAAGACCACCGCCTACCACCTACAAACAAACGGGCTGACGGAGCGTCTGAACAAAGCCATTGAAGACATGCTTTCGATGTACGTAGACATTGAACGCAAAAATTGGGATGAAATCTTGCCATACATAACGTTTGCGTACAACACGGCCAAGCAAGAAACGATCCGCATGACTCCGTTCAGCCTCGTTCATGGACGAGAAGTACGAACTATGTTAGATGCCTTGCTACCGCACGAAAGTGACGACATCGACCCAGACGCTAACGCGTTTATGCAACGCGCGGAAGAAGCTAGACAACTGGCACGTTTACGGATCCGCCAGCAGCAAGAGTACGATGCAGGCCGCTATAATGCTCACCGCAGAGCAGTTGTCTATCAAACTGGCGACAAAGTATGGGTCTGGACACCCGTACAGAAACGAGGACTATCAGAAAAGCTCTTAAGAAGATACTTTGGGCCATACGGAGTGCTGCGACAACTGAGTGACGTCACTTACGAAGTCGTTCCCGACAATTCGTGTAGTAACAAGCGTCGCCAGCATCATCCTGAACTCGTTCACGTAGTGCGCATAAAGCCTTACGTCAGCGAGTGATTGCGTGAGACTTTTCTTTCAAAGAAAAAACTGCATTATTGACTTCGCATCCAGTCGATGCTCTTTGAGAGGGAGGCAAATTACACGTGTCTACATGTGGACAAATACGATGATGGGGGGAGATTTAGCGGACACCAGGTAGTGGGCCTCTGGCTTGACTCGAGAAGAAGAAGAAAATCTTGCGGCTCACGCTCCCCTTAGTGGGTGAGAGCCACAAAAGAAAGGAACAAGCAAGCAAGCAAGCAAATGCCCCAGCAGCATTCCACACATTAGCACCGCCGCATTTAAAACTCCTCAAATTAGTGTGGGTCCCAGGTCACTGCGGATTACAATTAAATGAATTGGCAGATGCTTTGGCACGAGCATCACTCGATGGACCAGTAATTTCAGTACTTCCCGAGTTAGAATACTTATCAGGGGTGAGATATAGGAAATTCGCTATTTTTACAGATAGTTTAGAAAATATCACACAATGGACAGATTTTTAGCACCTCAAATTTCCATGGAAAGCCCAGTGGAGTCCGTCAAAAAAAACTTGAAATTATAATCTCCAGATTCCGGTGCCGTGTCCCCCCATCAAATTTTTATTTACACAGAGCTGGTCTGACACTTTCCCCCCTTTGTTCGTTCTGCGAAGAATCAGAAACTATTGAACATTATTTTGGCTCATGTCGTAACTATGCATTAATTAAAAAACGACATTTAGATATTCTATTTGCGAAGCTAGGTTTAAATTTAACCACAAAAAAATGTTCTAAGTCTTGGTGCCTCGGTTTTGGGATTTTGCCACAGAGATGCATTCGATGCGGTGTGTAATTTATTCAAGACTCTAAACGTTTTTCAACATAAAGCCCACGTTATCAAATACTCAAAAAACGGGTTGAAAAGTAATTTTCAATTCTGTATAAATCCGTGACATACCAAATTAATCGGGTTTGGAAAACCAGCTGTCTGGTCGGCTCCCAAAATTAAGTTGCAGCTATTAGTGTCTACTTTGTTGTTGATTCTTTTTTCTCACTATCTAAATCTTTGGTTTCTTTCTTTCTTTTTTTAACATACTGTCTTCGCTATACAACCCCCCCTCTTTTTTTTCTTGTAAGCAATAATGCAGTTGTCGTCCATATGAGACTATATGTTCTCTTGGCCAATCCCCCAGATTGGGTACGAGCCATGCATTAGAGGATACAAACGAACAAACAATCAGCTGTTGAGAACACGCTGCTTTCGCTGCCTCAAGGCGTACTTTTGCTTTGTCCGCGTTGTACTGCGACAATATAAACCTTGGTTATACGATGCAGTTTTACAACTTTCAGGTTCCATTTGAAGGAAAAAAAACAAACACCTTTATTCCAATCAAACGTCGAGCAAATATGCACAAGTGTAAAGTATGAACTTGCATTCCCCTAGGTTGACGATTAGAAAAATAGAGAGCAAGACAGGATGTCTTAGAATGAAAAATAATTCTCCTGGAAGTCCATGCACTTTTACATATGCCTCAATCGCTTGTTTACGTATCTGGGGTCATTAGCTAGTCAAGCTCTGTCTGCACAGAGTAACTTCAGCCAGCCGAAAAGCTGATATTTTCATGTATCCGGTCCGTGAAAACTTTTTGTGGTCGACATACAACTGATCTCCTGCCTTTGTTGCACTCACAGTCACAGGCTTGTGCACGCATGAGGGCGTGACGAAAAGTTTTCACCGTGCAAAACTACTTTCACTTGATGTCATTGTTCATAGACACCACTAGTTTCACTTCACAAGGCAACAAATTACAACGCGGGCAGCTTAGCAGCGCATGAACTGCACAAACGCATTCTGCAGGAACTCGCGCCCTGGTCTGTTGTCATTTCGTGATAGCAATGACACTGTGTCTGCCTCTTCTGACAGGAAACAGCTGGTGACGTAGATTCGGTTTCGTTTTCATGCGCAGGCAGTTTTCGAACTCTTCTTATTGGTAGAAGATGCGTGTTGGATTCGATTTTTTTTAAGGTTGAGAATAAAGGTTCTCTGGCACCTCCTCCAACTAAGTAATGATGTCATTAGCTGCCACTGGCAAGAATAATTTAGTGTACCTTCCTTTCAGAGGCACAGGGTCATGCCGTAGACTTATCGAGGCAGTCTGAATCACTTTTCATATGAGCCATGCAGTATATTTTTTTCATTCTGCTCGAAGTAAGGTAGTAGGATGCACTGTCACAATACTGCAGCCACTTCTTGCATCATAAGATACATGTGTGCAGCAAAACAAGGCTTATTTTGCAAATGCTGCCAGACGAGGCTTTTAACTTGGGTAAAGAAGTTTGTCACGGAGAATAAGTGAGCAAGATGTGTGTGTCAAAGTATGAAACGAAAGGATTATTCGCACATCATACTGACGCATTCACTTTGGTGACAAATAAAGCTGCACAGACGTACAGTAAATTGCACAAGTAGCAGTCAGAACAGTCTCTAAGTGCATTGCACGACACATACCTTATTCGTTCGATATTGAATGGCCGGAAATAAGAGGATGTTGTGGAGTAATTACTTTTGTCATACAGTGTTAATCTCAGAATAAGACTTTTATTTGCAGCTCTAAAAGTCTTCAGTGCACCAAAATCAAGGTGTTTTTGTGTGTTGAAACGATCGCATAAGCTCACGCAAGGGCTGCACTTTTTTTTTCCTCTAACTGGAGTGGCAATTTTAGAGTGCAAACCTTACACAATCTTTTAGTATTTTGCATAAATTGCAGAAGCTGCCAAATGTCATTGTAAGGCAGTTTGTATAGGTGAAAGCCACTCACCAATTTAAATATCATTGTCATGATGTCGAAGTGTCTGCCTTCTCAGTGAGAATCGATCTGAAGTCCTTAGTATGGCCCTTGACTGAATCACGTGGCCAGCCTTATTCCGAGGCACGTGTTGGAGTCCACCTACAGCATTTGCTTGCCAACGCCCCACGAGACAGAGGACCCAGACAGAGCACCCACTGCGGAGGAGCTGCTTAATGCCTATGGATGTTAGCAGCCCACTTGTATCGTTTGTGTTTAATCATGTGATGGTGCTCCAAGCTTTCACTGTGAGTGTGCTGTGTGTTTTCATGCAATATCGTTAAAGCTCATTTCACAGAAATTTCAGTGTTGGCATTGTTGGTTCTAAAGTGGTTATTAAAAAAAAGGGTTTTGGGGAAGGTGGAAGCTTGAAAAAAAAGGAAATAAGAATGTGGACCTAAGCAGTTGCAGGCTTGAAGAAGGCAAGTCCGCTTGCTCGCTCCAGTGACGCTCCGTATTCATAGATTTTTTACATTTGACATGGTAGTACGCTTTGTGGGTAATGTTTCCATCTGCTCCCATCCACTAGGCTCTGTGATGTTTTGTAGGTCTGCATCAAGGCTGCGGTTTTGCACAATGATGTTCATCACTGGGGTGATTTGCTAGACATTCTCCCAATGTTCAACACAACCCTGCAGTGTCCTACTAATTCTTTGGCAGTTATTTCATTATTCAGTCATCTGGTATTTCCAGCCGCAACCTGTCAATAGCTGTCAGATGCAGTTAGATGTTGTTATTACTGTTGATCATCTACAGCTTCAAGGCTGATGCCAAGGGAAAAGAATGTAGTATTCGTAAGAACTTCAGTGCTAAAATCTGCTTACTCTCTTATCAGCTGTTCAAAAAGAGTTTCTCAGATCGCAGTAGCTCGGGAGATGAGGAATCTTTGCCAGATGGAGTCACTTGCTTTCTGTCAAAAAAAAAACCACACTGAAGTTTTCTCGCTGCTGTTGCTGCTTTGGTGGCACATGTGCTTTAGCTCCTTTATCCATAGGCATCCCTGGCATGAGCTCTATGCCTGTACTTTGGCTGTTTGCATTAAAATTGCACCGTTTTCAAAGGCGTGCTTTGTTTGCCTTTTTCTGCTTTCTTCTCTCAACCACCCTTAAAGCCACTCTCAGGGTCTAACAGTGGTAACCCTCAGCCACCATCACTCTTGTTTGTGAAGCAGTACCAGAAATGTGTATATTTGTGTTTCTGGAAAGTATTTTGTAAGTGTTCGAGCAGCCAACTATGCAGCAGTTAGTGGTATGTAACGTTGCGCATACAAACAGACGAACACAGGAAGTAAAGAAACGTAAACTGCAAGAGCACAAACTATCAACTGGCTTTATTCCCTTGGTCGCTGTAAATATATGTTTATTTAACACACATCCCTAAAAAAATTGAAAGAAGCTTGAGAGAAAGAAGGAAACACACGGCATGGAAAAAAAGCTGGGCAGAAAACTGCTTTCTGTGCTATACAGTGAAACAGACGTGTCGCTTACACATTTGTCTTCCAATTCTTTAAAATAAAAAAACTTCTAAAAGCTCAGGCCCTACTCTCCCGTTGCTCCTGCCTAGAATTTCTACATTTTTGAAATCTGGCTCACAACCCACACTTGTGCTGCAATGAGTGGGCAAGTTCTACCGCAGGGGTGCCTGCGCAAGTAGGCGTTTGGTGTGTAGCGACACCACGAACCCGAGCTAACGGGGGAGCTTCGACTCCCTCCCACGCCTAGCCGTGCGTGGCTTTGCCGTGTCCGAGGAACAGGGGATCCTGGGGGTTGAGCCGACGCTGGGTGATTAGACCGTTAAGGCCCCCCGGCAGAGGCAACACACCCCTTTTGCCCCGGCTTCACGTAGACGGCACCCCTGAGCTGACCCACCCAGGGGAATCGGCAGTCGCCTTTTCCTATGTCTCTCGTCTTCTCCATCTACATCTTCGTCTTTATCTCTTACTATTTATCTGTCCTGTCTTCTACTCTCTTCCGTTTACTTCCAAGCTTCCTGGCGGCTAGGGTTAACCCTGTGCAAATAGCCTACCTTGGTCTAGGCGCATTGGGTTATAGTGGCGTTGTACGGCTGGCGTCTGCAGGTTTCAGCATTTGTAAACTTGTAGCGTCCCCTCGTTGGGCTCCGTGGTGGGTGGCCACCAACGCTGCTGAACAACAATAAGGAAGACATGCATGGAGTATTCACACTACTGTCTGATCGTACCGGCTTAAAGCCGGTACGCACCGATGATCTCACCAGAGAACGATTGGCCACCCTTGTGCAGTATCTGGCCACCCCCTCCCGTAGGCATTCGTCAATTAACTCACGGCCCTCAGTCCCCACCAGCTGCGGAGCAACTGACCACGGCGGCGGTCAGATCTGCAAAGCAGCAGAGAGTGCTAGGAATCTCTGGATACGGACAGGCCACCATTGGAACTTGAACTTAGCAACGTTTAACGTTAAAACGTTATCTAGTGAGGGAAGTCTAGCTGTATTATTCGAGGAGCTAGAAGGCATTAAATGGGATATAATAGGGCTGAGTGAGGTTAGGAGGACAGATGAGGCCTATACTGTACTACAGAATGGGCACGTCATTTGCTATCGGGGCTTGGCAGACAGAAGAGAACTGGGAGTAGGATTCCTAATTCACAGAAACATAGCTGGCAACATAGAGGATTACTATAGCAATCATGAAAGGGTGGTAGGCATCGTAATTAAACTGAATAAAAGATACAAAATGAAGGTAGTACAGGCTTACGCACCTACATCCAGCCATGATGACGCTTCAGTTGAAAGCTTCTATGAAGACGTGGAATCGGCAATGAGTAAGGTGAAAGCACAGTATACTATAGTAATAGGCAACTTTAATGCAAAGGTAGGGAAGAAGCAGGCTGGAGACCAGGCAGTAGGAGATTATGGCATCGGCACTAGAAACGCCAGAGGAGAGCTCCTAGTAGAATTCGCAAAACGCTTCTGCGTATTCTGCGCTTCTGCGCAAAACGTTTCTGCGCAAACGCTATCTGCGTATTTTGATTACCTTCTACCGAAAACGAGAAAACCGCAAGTGGACATAGAGGAGCCCTAATGGCGTAAATAAGAACGAAATCACAATCTCCCCAATGCTGTTCACTGCGTGCTTACAGGACGTTTTCAGAAGCCTAGAATGGGAACAGTTAGGGATAAGAGTTAATGGAGAGTACCTCAGTAACCTGCGCTTCGCCGATGACATCGCATTGCTGAGTAACTCAGGGGACGAATCGCAACTCATGAATATGGAGTTAGACAAGGAGAGCCGAAAGGTGGGTCTTAAAATTAATCTGCAGAAAACGAAAGTAATGTACAACAACCTCGAAAGGAGCAGCGCTTTGCGATAGGTAATAGTGCACTTGAAGTTGTAACAGACTATGTCTACTTAGGGCAGGTAATAACCGCAGAGCCTAACCACGAGATTGAAGTAACTAGACGAATAAGAATGGGGTGGAGCACATTCGGCAGGCACTCTCAAATTATGACAGGAAGATTGCCACTGTCCCTCTAGAGGAAGTTATATAACAGCTGTATCTTGCCGGTACTTAGCTACAGAGCAGAAACCTGGAGACTCACAAAGAGGGTTCAACTTAAATTGAGGACGACGCAGCGAGCAATGGAAAGAAAAATGGTAGGTGTAACCTTAAGAGACAAGAAGAGAGCAGAGTGGATTAGGGGACAAACGGGAGTTAAGGATATCATAGCTGCAATAAAGAAGAGGAAATGGACATGGGCCGGGCATGAAGCACGTAGACAGGATAACCGCTGGTCATTAAGGGTCACCAACTGGATTCCCAGAGAAGGGAAGCGGGGTAGGGGGAGACAGAAGGTTAGGTGGGCAGACGAGATTAAGAAGTTTGCGGGTATAAATTGGCAACAGCAAGCACAGCACCGGGTTAACTGGCGGAACATGGGAGAGGCCTTTGTCCTGCAGTGGACGTAGACAGGCTGATGATGATGATGATGGGTTTGGGGAAAAACTGTTATTTCAGAGGAGAAAAGGAAGCTCAAGGCTTTGATTGTTCATCGCAGTTTTCGAGTTTGCATACGTGTTTTGAGTATGCATAATGGCTGTTGAAGTTGGTGCTACAGTATTGTAAAAAACTGCACGGAAACACTTAAAAAGCATTAGCATTGTGATAGTGAGGTAAAAGCTTAAAAATGATCTCTTCAATTAATATTCGGGTAATAGTTACTAATTAGCTCAGGCTCTTTATTAGACTGAAGCATAATTATGCAAAAGCTTTTCTCTTCAGCGGTGTCATGTACTCATAGGTCATTAGATATATGTCACATTCAACGTTCACTATTTTAGTTTTGCCGCCTGAAGACCTATGTTTCTTCTAATCATATACACACGTATGTGCATACTCGGACACACATATATTTGTGAGTGCACCTCTCAGTGGTGCAGTTGGCACCCTTTATATTGCTCATCTTTATCAATGCAGCTAGCCAAAATTCACATATGCATACCACAGCACATCACTTCGTAAGCACCCTTAAACAGACTGTTTCAATTAGCAAACGTCCTCAGAAAAAACAAAAACCTACTACCACGCTGACTTCACACTTTTTTGTCGTAGAAGGCATGTTAAGCTGAGTAGAGACACAAATATTTACAAATAAAATGAATATATAGCGTTGAATAACTTTTTAATAAGGAGAGACTAGTGATCCAGTGAAATGAGGAATTTGCACCTCTTCTTGCCAAGAACCCGCTGCAACTTTTTGATTTTTACGAAAGTGTTTCCCGGCAATCATTGGCGAACAAAAATATATGCAAATGTTGCAGTTGAAGCCAATATTTGGAATAGGGCAACTGTCATGCTCTTTCTAGACAACCAACATGAGTGATTTCGTCTTATCAGCACTTGATTGACTTCACTTTGTTCTTAGGAGGGTTTTGTTTAAGAGAAAGTATGGCGCAATTACTTTAACAAGACAAAAAAGGCTGCAATAGCCGTCGTGAACAGTCGTGTCTTCGTCTAGCAGTTTTAGTTAACTCGTCGGAGCTTCGGTCTCAGTTTTGTTCGTTAATTTTGTGAATTTCACTCCTCCACAGTAAATACCCTGCGCTGATTGTTTGAAATCTCAAAGGGGCGAGGAGTTTTTTGAAGAAGACAGATATTCTCCTATTTGAACCAAAAACTCGTTTCTTGCGATTAAAGAGTTAATTACTTTTCTTTCATTAAGGACATGATTGTTCTGTCTAGTATGTTTCTTATGATACGTCTCTTACCAAAGCACAAGTAACTGTGAAGGCAGCGATCCCATGCTTCATACCCTTAATTTTGAAGATTGTCGGACACGTTTACGTTCATAGCCGATTTGCTTTCATATATGCCAGTATATACTATAGGGTTATAATAGCCATTATATACACACAAGTACACTCAGATATAGGACTATATAGCCTAATACGTACCCTGATATAGATATAAGTTCTTCATGTATGGCAGTAAAAAGCCTTATAAGTGCCTTATATTCATATGAATTGACTCATATTTGGTTGTTTATAGCCATATATAAACCACTTTATATAACTGTATAAATTCATATGTGGCCATATCTGACTTCATATGTGGCCTTATTTTGTCATATAAGGCCATATATGAAAGATGTATTGGTCATATCTGGCCTTTTTGTAAGGGCGGCCAGACAGATTATTGATACAGTTTTCGGTAACGTGGGGAACCCTCTACGACTCTAAACAGTCTTTGGAGTTGAAGTTCATGTATTGGAGTATGGACACGTAATGAGACAGATATGGCTGAACATCGATCCACGCCCTTCAGCAGTACAGCGAGGATGCCTCCGTAGTTGGAGTGGGTTGTGGTTGGAGGTAGCTGCCGTGGTCAGGAACGGGAGCGAGCCTGAGGGTTCGTCCTACTCTTGGTAGATGACGTCTTCAACAGCAATGTCTTCGGCTCGAACGCCAGAACTAGGCCTTGCCAGAAACTCGCCAATAGCCTCGCTGGTTGAATGATCAGAAAGACCCCATGATTGCCCTCGCCGGCTAGGTGAATGCCTTGATGCCAGGGTACCCGCACCCGGTGAGTTAGGATGCCGCACCTTAGCCTCGTTCTGTTTGTTGCTTGTAAGAACTGGCACATAGCCAATCTGGTGGATTGGCCATGAGAGCTTGTAGTAGCCTATATGTGATACACCGGCAGTGAGCCTATTATAATAAAATAAAGAATAAAAATTATCTTCCAGGAAGAAAAATGGTAATAAAGTAAAAATGAATCAATAAAAAAAGTAGGCTACTAATAGGTCAGAAAAATGAAATTTGGTGTAGGCCAGACAGTTAAGTATACCTTACCCGATCAAAATCGAATCAATGTGCGAACTTTATTCACATTATCAATCAATATCACGAAAATTCGGAAAGACTGTAAACACCCAGGCATTATATTTAAATGCGTTTAGATTCTTGAGTAGAATTGCATACCGCAATACGTTTCTGTAGCAGTGTGCCAAGCTGGAGGCGCTGAAACTATGAACATTATCTGCAATTAAATATAAATGTACTGTAGGAAACAAAATAAATAGAAGTCTTTTCTTGATTATTGATTAGTTCCGACATGATAGAAAGTAAAGCTCAATTGTTCCTGTTTCCTCGCAAGGGAGATATTGCAAGACCAGCTATGTGTAAATAAATTATTACAGGGGGACACGACATTTAAATCTGGTTACAATATTTTTAACTTTCTAGATTGACTCCACTGAGGCTTCCATAGATATTTCAGGTGCTGATAGTTCGTTCATTTAGTAATATTTTCCATCATAGCTGTATAAATAGCTAATTTTTCATACCTGATCGATACTATCTATTCTATTTCTGGGAGTACCAAGATCAGAGGACCATGAAACGAAGCTCGGGCTAATAATTCGCCCATTTCATTCAACTGTATGCCACAGTGACCTGGTTGAAGTAGATCTATTGTGCACTATGTCAGAAGGAATGTTGATTCCTTTGAAGCTGTGAGATCAGTACACACAGAAATCAAATCTGCAGTGATGACTGCACTGACTTCGTTTGAAGGCAGTTTTCGAAACACCAAAATAATAGCCAAGAGCTCAGCTCTAAACACAAGAGTAAAGTGTGGCAGTATTAGTGGGAATGGCCAACCGATTAAGGTAATCAGAGGTTATTCCTACTGCTACCTTTTCATTATTCACAGAATATTCTGTAGCTACATTGTTCTCAGTTTCCGCATGAACTATGTGATCTGCTAACCTGTTATTCAAAAATATCAGAGATTTGAACTTAGATTAAGGGGGCATTTTATCAAATTCAATCGAATAATCTGATTCAGTGCATTAGTTTCAATTACCATTATGATGTCCACCTCTATGCTTACCAGTTTTCTTCGTACAAAAATATGCTGGGGAGTACAAAAGCATGGTCAATGAGCGAGGAAGAAAGCAACAGAGTCATTAATAAAAGCATACTCAGATCGTCTAGCCGGTAAGCTGTAAAATTTTAAGAATGTTTGTACAGTTAGGATATGAGATCGGGAAAGAATAGTTGGCATGCGAGCTTCCTGATACAATAAATTATTAGCAACGTACCTGGGGACTCTCAAACACAAACATAGCGCTTCTCGCTCCAACAAACCTAAAGGTTTTGTTTCTTACGCAGTACCACCCGAAAATGTTATGCACTGAAGTTTCAGTATTGGCGGCATGTACCTTTTGTATATCAATAAAGAAGTGTGTCTACAAACCCATATTTCCTGTTGCTCAAGCTGCGCAATAGGCCCGAAGCTCATTGAGCTTTTGCCGCGATAGGTGAGGGACCAGTTAGGTTTCTTCCTATAAATAATGTTCAAGTATTTGATAAACTCCACTTGTGCATTCAATTTTTGCTTATATAGCACGTAAATCTGAATAAAATATTTGCTAGCGTGAACACCGGGACAGCACTTTATTTTCGTTCAGAGGGTGTTGCAGCTAACTTCACTGCAGCTAACTTTCGAGGAAATTTGCAGCAAAAAACGCGAAATCGTCACCATAAATGTAGACAGTGATGTCTCGTTCAATAGAAATAGAGCTTATTGTAACATTAAAAATAGCGCAGATAAGACAGTTCCTGATGAACTCCGCATCGTTGTTTGAATTTAGATGAGCGGCATCCATTTTGTTCACAATAATTCCTTCATTTTATAAACTCTGCTACCCACTTAACAACATATCACGGGAAGTTTTACTCCTGTAAGATATTTGATGAAATCGTGCGCTCGACGCTGTCGAAAGAGTGGCAGTTTGGGCTAGTTGGTACAACACGAGGATAGTTATAGCGCGAGACCAGAACGACGACGCAGAGACAAAAAGGGCACGAAGGGCGCGCTCGTGTCCTTCGTGCTTTTCTTGTCTCTGTGTTGTCGTTCTTTTCTCGCGCTCTTACTATCGGCTGTCACAAGCTTTGGCAATGTCTAGGGTTACTAGCCTCTGCACTCTTTTTCGGGCAAGCTGCATTCGGCTCTTTTAATCGGCATCAGCACAACATATTGAACAGTCGCTACGAGAATCAATTTGGTTTGGCTTGAGTATTACCTTCCCTGCCATTCAAACCTTTAATTTGCTACCCAAAGTCCTCTCTATAATTTTAATCAGGTGAGATGATAGGAAGGTGGGCTAGATCATGTGTTTGTTAAAGCCTGACCTTTGGTTTTTTTGTATTAAGAGAACTATAGTCTGGCTATTTTCCAGTCAAGAGGTACTAAGCCATTGCTAAAGGAATAGTTTATAAGACTGAGGACGTCACCGGGTGATAATTGCAATAAAAATTGGAATAAATAAAAAAGCGCCACCCTTCTCACTATACTTTCGAGAGGGACCTATAAGAACTGGTGCAATAGAGGTTTGAGGCTATTCACCTCGTGCTGTTGTAGAGTTTTTTTCCGATTCTGCTCACCACAGTGCAAATAACACCTGCCTAAAATGGTCACAAGTTCAGTTGTTCAGGTGCAGCTTTTGCTAATAAACGAACTTGCAGCTTTCACTGCCGCAGCCCTTTAATAAATGAAGAGCAGACACGACTCTCCCGATCAGTTCAATAAACCCTTCATGAACATAATTATAAGACACTATAGTATTTAGCGAACTAGAGTAATTAAACACTCGTTTGATGACGTCGTGATGACCGAATCACTAGAATACAATGACGTCGAGCTATGCTACATGTTTGCTACCACGGACATATCTCACTACACGTTTAGACAGTGCGTTATGATCAGAGAATTGTAACCTAGAAATAGGTCACGATAACATGATAATTTCAATGTGCCTAAAACCCTGCAGTTTCATGTTCTGCCCACTCACGTTATTCGTTTTTCTGTTTTTGTTTCTCAGAACTACTGCCTGCATGTCTCGCTTTTCTAACTCATCAACTTGCACATGTCCTATCTCCTTTTCAAAACGTTAACTTGCATTAGTACTTGGAGCAGCATGACTCTGTGTAGTGTGCCCATGAAAATTTTAAATTATTAGTAAACTAACATAAAGATAAACATCTGCACGACAGTAAGATTTGAAAAAAGGTATCCATGTTTTGTTCAGGTGGTCTCTCACACAAAAAAAACTTCTAATGGAGGTTGTTGTTACCACAGGTTCCGTTACCTAACTTATGTATCACCCTAAAAACTGCATTTACAATAACAGTCTACTTTGCCTTTGTATTTTTTCTTTCTTTGAAAGCATCTCGGAATAACCTCAGATAACGTGCAGCTTAAGGTACACTTTTGATACTTCTTAAGGATTTTTTTTTCAAATAAATGACTTATCCTACTGCCAGCTAAATTATTTTTCGCAGAACCTCAGGGGCAGCGTGCTAGTGCTCGTGTTGATGCCGCAAATGTACAGCTGTCAGCAAATTCAACTCGATCACTCCTCAGTGTGTCTTAGTACAGTTTACTGGACGCCAGTGCCAGGTAGCATTGGGTTCTGTTTCCGACATGTTATCGATGTGTGTCCATATGCCGTCTGAGAATATTTAGTATTCTCTTAGATACAGCAACGAGCGCTTTACAGAAGACATCGGTCTAAGCAGTCCAGGTCACGGAGCTGAGCGTTCGAGTGAGGGTTGAAGAATAGTTTACATAATTGGTGAAAAATATACTTATATTGCATACTTGTTCAATAGCTTTACCTTTCTGAGGCTGCGCCTCGGCGAAGGCGTCCTTGTGTTTGTGAAGTGTACGTATGAGTCCTTCAAATTATTTATTATGCAAATTATGTAATATGCACCCACGTAATTCTACACACAGTTGCCTGTTGATTCTAAAAGTATAGCAGTTTTACCTCTATAAAATAAGTACAAAGCAGTGATATGTCATGAGCAGTTGTTTAGGTCCTCAAGTGAAAGTGATACATTTAAAAAAAACTACAGTATTTTGTTAAGTTTTTTCAACGGAAACCAGAAAAAATTGGCGTTCGTTCACAAAAAGAGTTCCACAAGAAATACACCTATTGGTGTCTGCTGTTTCGATATCGAGATTCTCGGAGCAAAAACCAGAGATCTCCAGACCCAGAAAGCTGAACATGTATCACTGCGTTGTTCTTTTCGTTCAAAGTAGCTGTGGCGTTTCATACTTTCTTATTATAAACATTTTCCGCTGGCATGACATGATAGCATTTGGCACTCAAATAAGTCACCGGCTGCAGAGAATGTAGGCAATGACAAATGCATAGAAATGGGAGTTCTAAAAGTAACACCAGAGCGTTACAAATGCAAAAGGCACGCAATTTGACTTTTAGTTACTTATTGAAACTCAAATGATTATGCCACAGAGACACTGTAGCAAGTGAGTGGCAGACGAATCAAATCTTTCTTAGATTAAAAAAAATCAAAATCTTGTACAAGAGCGGAACGTTATGATTCCGATAAAATGCCAAAAACGCCGGCAAGCAGATACCCTGTATGAAAAATGATCGTGCTTTTATCATATTACAGAGCAGTCTCTGGATGATGAAAATGCTGCCAGACGTTGTTCGCCAGCCAGCCACACTGTGCCTCGCTGACTTCTAGAGAAAGATAAACATCTGCAGATGCGCTACACAAACAAAAGTACTGCCTCTTATATTGAGGAAGTTTTCATATTCTAGGGAACTGGGAGATTGCTTCCACTTAGCCAATTAGGTGCACTCACAGCCTCAAGAGAGTGCTGGCCACTCTCTTTGACGGAGCAGGGGCTCGTCCCATATATCACTTTCTTTTCAGGAGTGCTAGAAACTCTCTTCTGCACAGAGCAAGCACACTCTCTCGACAGAATGCTTGTACTCTGGCTGACCGTGCGTGAACAAGCTCCCTCCGCTGAGTACAGTCACGCTTCTGAAATAGAGTTCATACACCTTCTGTGGGAGTTGCGCTACTCTCTTACGGACTTTTATAATCGACTAGGGTTAGAGTGCTTCAACTCCCTTCAAGAGTAGGAGCACTCCAGCTGCGCTATAAGACTAACTTTCAAAAAAAAAGAGAAACAAAAGAAGCAATTATCTCGAGCATTTCGCAAAATTACTTAACTGCATAGATTGCTTCAATGTTACGTCACATATGCAGGACCAACATCACAATACACATTATAATAGTACGCAACACAGCAAACAACAACCCTGAACATATACCTCTCGTGCTATGCGGACAATCATTCACATAGCAACCGGTAGTTATACGCTTGATGTCTAGCACCCTTTTAGTGCTGGTGAAGCTAAATTTCTTGTTACGCGTTTTGAAGAGCAAACATACGCTTAGCATGCGTAGCCATCTTCTGATCGTTAGGCACTCTATTGGCACGTCGACTTTTTATTATAAAACTACATGACATACAATGCCATATTGTAAGCTGGTATTATACTATATCAGCTCAATGCGGTGAATTCACTTGTGCTTAACCTGAGAAATGTAGCCAGGCGCTTGCAAACACAGTTGGGACGATCTGTCAGCAGTGCCGGACGAGAAAAATTATACGAACGTTACGATCCGGTGTCCGCTCTCACTTGCGATGCTGCAGTTTGTACTAGTACAGCAGAAAAACAACGCGGCTCGGCAAAACCACTACTCCAGCGCGTCTCTCGCAATCTTTATAGTCTTCCTTACCTCGCCTACATTTTAATACAACAATGAGAGGCTTGCGGATTGCTTAAACGTCAACCTTTGTGAGCCGCGTGCGCTGAGACCGGTCCAAGTAAATGTTAGTCGTACAGCTCCCAGCGAATGTAGGCCTAGCTTACTGGCCTAGTTCGTCATATTTGCCATCGGCGCTTCTGGTTTTAATAATAGGCTACGCCGAAGGCAGAGATTGACTGTCTAGTAGACTTTGCCATCGGTTAACTTGAATGAACTATTGTTTCTTGCGTTTGGTGTGCGCACAAGGAGCGATGAGCGTCGATTTTTCACCCTGTCAGCCGGTGGCACAGCGCACACTGGTCACCGCCGACAGCCACCGGGCACATTCGCCGGCACTTCGCTGGCTCATACGTGGAAACACAGGCTTGTAGTTCGGTGCGCGTTCATAAAGTAACACGATAAAACACTTTCATGCACATGCAATTTGGTTTTTAGCTCTCAGCCAAGTAGTTCCAGCTATCATTTTACAGATGCAAATTAGTACTATCTAACATGGCTGCTGCACTATAGCATATCGTCGCTTTCGCAACAAAAATACACCTAATTCAATCAACTATGCGCGTGCTCATCGTGCATTACCGTCGATGTAAAACTTGCGTGCACGCCAACCAGCAGAAGAAGCAAGTAATGGCTATAGCATTCAGCAGTAAACCCTTTGCCCCAGTTTCTCGGTAATTTTAGTATATCTTCTTTCCGATGTTGTCAACTCTGAAAGAAACTAGACGTCTTGGCATTAGTGGCATGTAATGCGTGGATGCCAGTAGTTCTTATACCATGAAGACGCAAAGTTTAGTGAAAAACAATAATCGCGTGTGTGTTAAAACTACGACTCAAGAAGCGGAACGACGTGTTTTATTTCAACTAGTTTTTTTTACAAGGCAGTGAGCGTTGCACAACGTGGCGTTCTGGTAAAGTACCTGCTTCGTCATACTTAGGTGATGAATTTGAACCGCACTGTAGAAGCTTTTTTTAACCGTTTTTTGCAACATCTCCTCAGATTCACCTTATCTATTTGCAATTTGTTTATGTGGTAAACTCACTTTTGGCGATGCTTTAGATGTCGTTGTTTCTTGCTTCGACGTTGTTGATAGTGGCGCTTTCGGTACTAGAAACGTTATCCTATTACTTGACGAATTAAACTTACATCTGGGGTGCCTACGCTCAGAGGCTTATGGTTACGAGACAGTTATACTGTTTTGCGACGTCGGTGGTCGCATGCAAGCGCTAGATTGTACTCCGTCAGCAAGGACGGAGTGCCAGATCCCATTCACGCCTCATTGGCACAAAAGTTGCGTAGTTTAGGAACTTCACTTGAGTAGCAGAGAGTTCACAGTCTCTTTTACTCTGTATTCAACGCAAGAGTACGTTCCGCAGCCAACTGTGTCCTGCACCCCCACGGAGTTAAAGAACTCTGGGGAGAGTAACACAGTACTTCTGCTCTTGCAATACCCCCTCAAATTTCTTTCATGTTGGTCACCAAGGCCAGAAGCTTCGAAGGAGCATTCAGCTCAGGAAATTCGTCAGACAGCGTGATGACGTGCGTGACGGCGAGTAGAAGTGCACTTTAATTATTATTATTGTAACCACAAGCCTTCTCGGGATGAACAGTGTCTCATTGTAAACGAAAGATTCGATTGAAAACAAATGTACGCTTATATGTGCAGTGAACGCAGAATCTTTATTTGTCTAAAGAGAATACGAGTGTTTGTCGCATCATACACATTGTTTACAGACAAGCATCGTATTTATATTACACGCTCAGTTTAGGGAAGTTCTGAACGCGCAACAACGATCGGAAAGCTTCTTGGCTACGTTGTAATGTCTATGCTTTCGAATGTAAAAACAGCGCGAGTAACAAAAGCCGCAGCGTTTCAAAGCTCGCACCTGACATCCTGCGGCACGCCCATCTGCTGTAACACTTAACGACCAGCACTCAATTACAGCTGAACGTCCAAAAACAAGAGTAAGGGCTGTAGACCGGTACTTGCATTAATAATCGAAGTCCTGCGTCCATTGGTTGGTGGTGTTTTTGAGCACGTTCATTGCCCACATCTCATTATTTGTTTAGTTGTGTTGTTTTCCTTTACATCATTCATTTCTTATTGAATGAACTATTAATGCAGTTCATACACCATAGTTTCCCCTGTGATACCTGAATGTCCCATGCATTGCTAATGTGTTATCGGCTTACTGTTTTTCTATTGTACCAGAGTTTTGCTGGTCTTATGAGTGACGAAAAGAATACATTGATTGACTCTGTGATATATATCACAGAGGTAACCAATATATTCTTTTCACGGTTGCTTCTGTGGTATATATCACAGTAGGGTACGGCTGCGTTCCCCCAAAGGTATTTTTTATTTTACGCTAACAAAGCCTAATGTTATCCTTACTGCACGAAAATGGCTATTTTTCATATCTCTTGAGAAAATATTTTTGCCAGTTTTCAAAGTACTCAAGCACACGTTGCTGCATGGCGCGATTTTAAAATTGAAAGGCTCTTTAAAAAAAGGTCAGTTTTCAGGTAACAAAAAATATCTCGGATTGAAGATAAATGTCAAAAACGGAAAATGTTTAGTTTCCAACTGGTAAATAGGAAAATACAGACCTATTATATGCAAAAACATCCGAAACAAACAAAATCCTTTACATACAATTTGAAAAGAGATGACCCAAGAACGGTGATAAAATAACAAAATTAGTATAAAATGTTGCTATTGATATAAAGAAAGAAAATTTGAACCGAAATGCTGCTTCATAGCTCGTGCCATGCAGTGAACATTGCTTATTTTTTCGTGAGACACAAATGAACTCGTACACTTTTCTCAGTAAACTCTAGCTTTTCTTTCTGCAATCGAAACCTGGAGGTGTATCACTATATATGGACGCTTTTGATGTGAATAAACCCTTTATAAACCAGAGGTGCGATGAACTTAACTATTCTTCTTCTAGCGTCGCCTCTTTCAGTGAGCCACTTCACTCTCAATAGGGCGGAGTCTTAATATATTCATCCCAGCATTGTTCGTTGTCTTTTGCATGGCATAATAAAAAAATTACAGGATATTTGCGGGGTGATTGACATTGACTGGAGCAAAGCGTCGGTCCGTGCGTTCGTCCGTGCATCCACCTATCTGTGGCTCCATCCGTCCATCCACGCACACCACACCTCGCACATTACCGGAGTAGCTATAAGGTTGTATGCAAAGTTCAGCAGCAGCGTCATTGCAGCAGAGAAGGCAATATGAGACTGCAAACAAAACAAAGACCTGAACAGCTGCGGATACCTCTGGTTGACGCAAAACATTGTCACTTTGAAAATTAAAGTGAGGTACAGTGATCTTCGTACTATAAACTCATCCTACATCACTTAAGCTGTGTTTGCAAGATAGCTTTGAGCAGTGCATGTGTTTTTGCGGCACTGTTGCGGACTAATGCGTGCCTGACGACTATTTTTCTAGAAAATATTTTTCCTCACCCCTAGCAGCAGCTTTCAATTCGACAGCTGACATGAATAAAGGCCATTATCTGTCCAACGCTGTCAGATTGTGAACGCGCCACTCTAAATTTTTATTTGACTTGCAAACGTTTTTTTTTTATTGCATAACTTTGATGTTACAGTAGCATGAGCACGAGGGGCATGCGCTTAATTCTGCTGAGTTACCAGCCATGCGCATTTTCTCAACAACGCATTCACATTGCTTCGCGCAACAGTCTGTCAAGAACCACTGTTTTATCAAAACAAGAAAACTGAACTTGATTCTGAATGTTAATTGGCTGAACTTACTACTAGAAAGTGCTGGGTCAACCAGAATTTATTTCTGCATGACTAAAATCACGATTCAAAGCTTCGGTCAAGGGTGGTCGATTTGAATGGGCGTAGTAAAGAAAGAGTTTAACACAATAACAGCAAAGACAGAACTGTAATATTTTTTTTCACAAACACACCTGCCGATGTGTTTTGTTGATGCAGTTGGCATAATTTCGCTTAGATATTTTATTTCAGAGAACGGGTTCTTGGGTACCAAGTGAGAACTTTTGGTATGTACCTAATGCCAGTCGTTCAATGAGTATTTCTTGGACAGATGAAAAAAGGCTCCACAGTACCTCTTAAGTTAACGTTATAATGTGAAAGGCACTTAGTGTCAATGAAATGAGAATATATACGTACAAGACTTTGCTGCACAATCAAAATAACACTTTCACGTAAATGAGTAAATATATACAAATTCATAACAAAAACAATGTAGGCTGAAATTTCCTCAGAGGAGCTAACAAATACGTCACTTAGCAAGTCAAATGGCTTCTACAGCGAGCAGGGGAAAATAAACTTGGGTTCAAATAATTTATTTAAAATACAAAAGCTATGTTTTCGTTGTAAATTCTCACAAATTACTAATAGTGATCTTGCTTCTGAAAATATCTCTCTCTAGTATGGGAGTAGGTAAAGTTCAAGATCCGCACTCTAAAGCGCGTTCAGGCTAATACTCCAGTGAGCTACTAATTTTTCTAAAAATCACAGAGTTTTTAAAATGGGTTGAGGTTACTGTTATAAACTTTATACTGTCGTAGCAATGCTCTAGTAAATCTCGATCATATTTGTGAGAATTCACGACCTGTCCGCAGAAGCGCCTGGACGATCTTGCCGGGACGTTCAGGCTGCTGGACTCTTCTGACACAACCAAGTTTTAAATTCTTAGAAAACAACAATATATGTGTAATGTGTTCAAAGCAGTGTTAAACAACGTTAAAATAGGTCGAACAGCAGTCGCTTTTACAAGAAATTGCTAGATGGTGTTCCTAAGCTCATAAGAACATCTCCGTAAGAACATAAGATTGGAGCAAAGTGGAGCTCTGCGGCGGTTTTTTATGCCTGTTTTGTCGCTTGTGATTGTCAGTCATCTCATGCTGCTTTTAAACACAAGTTCATGTATTACGTTTCAATTACCAATATTCGCTAAAATGCTGCACGCGTAATTATGAACTATTGGGTCTTTAATAAGTTGTAATCATCAGGTTTTCGTCAAAGGGCACGTACATCTCAGTAAATGACCACTAGTGTTTGCCCATCATCTAAATCAGGTCTATAAGGCCGGTTTTCCACCCCGCGACCCCATTGTTAGCACCTGAGTATCCACCCAAAATACAGCCACGAAACGGTGACGTTGCTATGACCGTGACTTTTGAATGTATTTAATAATCACCAAAAATACATGGCACAAGTTTCCCAGTAAATTGGACCCGCACCTCGGACTAAAGAAAGTGCAAGTGCAAAGTTCACAAAATTGAAATGAAAACGAATGAATTCAAAATAGAAGGCAATAAGTTCTGGTAGCTCACAGCCGAATAGTTAAACATGCAAGAGTGTTTAAGACTAGTAGGGAACCAAGCAATGTATTTTTGAATGTTTACTAAATTATAAAAAAATTGCATTCCTGAGTATGAAAAACGCGTATCTTGGGCACCGTATAACTGAGCAAAAGCAGTTAAACTACCTGTTTTAATACAATTTTCAATTGAAATGCTCTCAACCCCGCACTAAAAACATGATCATTACAACAGTCCCGACCATCTATAAAACATATCTTCTCTCATTTATTAGACCACACCATTGCTGCTTTGTCTTTAATGATATTACGCCTTGTGTTTTTTTTTCTTCATCGCATGCATAAGTCTAATATTGGTTTTTGTGTTGGAAATTTGGCACTCCTGTGGGTAATATATGTATATATATATATATATATATATATATATATATATATTTATATATATATATATATATATTATAATCTGCTTTGTGTAATAACTTAAGAAAGTTTGACTTTTACAACTTCGGTTACCTTATTCAACAGACATGCGTCTTAGCACCACAGTGATGACTAAACACATGGTCCCTTCAGCGTCGCTTAGGCAATTCCAACATGAAGTCCATCCTTTTTTTTCTGCTCAATCATTTGAAGATCCTCTCTTATTCCAGTCTACTCTATGCAGCCTAAGCATCGACTATACCCCTAACATGCACGAATATATCATGATAATAGATAGGCGCAGACACATCCTGATGATTGGCATAAATGTCGCATTGCATTATCATAAATTTTTTTCTCCAGAAATGCTGCGCTTGCCTGTGTAACCTTGTTTCATTTTATTTTAGCTGTGATACAGGCGTACCGGTAGCGGATACTGAATGACGCGGTGGTAGACTTCGCACGGCTCAATTCATAGAGCAGTAGCGCAGCCGGTGCTTTCATCGTCATCTTTAATCCACGTCCACGTGCTTATAGAGCAGAAATGTTCCTCAATAACATTGGCTCCAGGTGTCTCTTGACAAACGTTTTCCACCAATTGTCACGCCAAAGCGTCGCCTCTGCAATCCTTACGCTGTTGAAGTGTTTACAAGCAATGCATTTTTTCCCCTGGCTAAAATTTGCTGAAGATGAACAAATGACCCTTCCATTATTTCTAGTGTACTATTTGTAAACTTTTTGGTGTTCTATTTGTAAACTTCTATAGCGTAGGATTGTTTGTGCACATAAACAGGCTCTGTACATTGGAGAAGTGGCTTTACAAAGAGCCTCCCAGTAAAGCAGTTTTCTCAGGAGCCAGTTCTGTAAACCGACTCCAAACATTAGAATCGCCTCAATGCAGAAATGTACTCATAAACATTTAAAACTAGTAATACAATATCTTTGATCACATGTGACTTCTACACCATTGAACACCAAATGTCCACTAATGCAAGTATAATGATAGTATTGATTTAACATATCTTATGAACATTTTATAGTAGCGTGGTTTATCAGCTTTCACTCTTTTTGGCGTCTTGCTACATCAGTGCAAAGTTCTGTGTAGGATTATTTTGTTTTTCTCAGTACGAACGTTTTTGTGATACTTATCGCCCGAGTGGAGCTTCAGCTGCTCATGTAACTAGTTCTGGAAGCAAATGGTTAAATTTGTCGCTTTAAGGTGAAAATGTTCAATATTGTTAGGAGTAACTTGTTTAATGATCTATTTACAGCAAACAGAACTCGACGAGCAAGATGGCGCCAGACCAGCATCAAACAAAAACTCACTTTGTCCTTCTCTTTTATGCAGTCGTGTTTAGCGGCTGTTATGTATCATAACCCCCAGCGGTAGAAGCACCGTCCCGGTGCTAAACTTACGCAGATAATGTCGAAGGGCGTAATAGGGCTTTAGCCGAGTCACGTGAATGGTGTCGCTCAGAGCTGACGATGACTTTGTTGGATCGGTTGGTACAATCTCGTACGTGACGTCTGTCACTTGGCGAACGATACAGAATGGTCCAGTGTAGGGCGACAACAGTTTTTCAGATAGTCCCACACGCCGAGTAGGTGACCAGAGGAGCACGAGAGAACCCGGAAAAAGTGCGTGTCCCGGAGGTGAGAATTGTAGAGCTGTTGTTGGCGCGCCTGTGAAGCCTGTAGACGGTTATGGGCGACTTGGCGTGCGTGGTCGGCACGGGCAATGGCTTCCCCAGCATATTCAGTGGCCGCAGGAAGTAAAGTGTCTAAGGCTAGAGTTGGGTCCCGGCCATATAGTAGATAGAAGGGCGAATAGTCGGCAGTGTTGTGACGAGATGAATTGTACGCGAACGTCAAATACGGCAAATGAATGTCCCAATCCTGGTGGTCTGGCGCAACGTATGTGGCAAGCATATCGGCTAGGGTCCTGTTAAGGCACTCCGTGAGGCAATTTGACTGGAGTTGGTACGAAGTAGTAAATTTGTGCTTGGTATGGCAAGACCTCCGGATTTCACAAACGACAGCTGATAGAACGTGCGGCCAGAAGTTGAAGGGGAGCACCATACACTAATATTATGTCGTACAGCAGAAAGTCCCCATCGTCGGTAGCGCAGCTGGTCAGAAGTGCTCGTGTGATTGCGTCCCGCGTCGCGTAGTCCGTGGCATCAGCAATCCATTTATTTCCGGCTGTGAAGAGTGGAAAAGGGCCCAACAGGTCGAGACCAACTCGAAAAAAAGGCTAATTGGGAACGTCAATCGGCTGAAGGTAGCCGGCTGGGAGGGCAGTCGGCATTTTGCGACACTGACAGGGTTCACAATCGGCAACATAGCGTTGAACAGAGCGGGCAAGTCCAGGCCAAAAAAACCGATGTCATACCCAATCGTATGTGCGAGAAACGCCCAAATGGCCCGTCATGGGAGTGTCATAAAGTCGATGCAGGACAGTGGAACGCAGGTGCGCTGGGATGACAGGAAGTAAGTCTGATCAGAAGGAATCAAGGTTACGGCGATATAGGATGCCGCCTTTCACCAAAACATTCGTAGGGATGGGTAGCGAGGCGTTGACTCCAGTTTGTCAATGATGGCTCGTAACGAAGCATCCCCACGTTGCTCTTCGCCAATGTTCAACAGCTGCGACGCGGAAAAAAAACGTCCATGATAACGTCAGTATCGGCTGCTTCAACAGGGTAGCGGAATAAACAATCCGCATCCTGATGTAATCGCCCTGTTTTGTACATTACAGAGAACGTGTACTCTTGAAGGCGTAGAGCCCAACGAGCGAGACGCCCCGTGGGGTCCTTCAGGGAGGCTAGCCAGCAGAGCGCGTGATGATCCGTGACAACACGGAATGAGCGCCCGTAAAGGTATGAATGAAACTTGTCAACTGTCCATACAAGGGCGAGGCACTTGCGCTCCGTGATGGAACAGTTGCGCTCGGCTGGAGATAGCAGTCGACTTGCGTAGGCTATAACACGGTCGTGTCCCCGTTGTTGCTGCAATAGCACAGCTCCTATGCCGTGTTCAATGGCGTCCATGTGAACCTCGACTGGGGCTAATGGATCAAAGTGAGCCAAGAATGGTGGCGTTGTAAGCAGTGTAGTAAGTTGCGAAAACGATGACGCTTGGTCATGGCCCCACATAAACGAGGCGTCTTTCTTCAAGATGTCTGTGAGGGGGCGTGCAATGGTCGCAAAGTCCTTAACAAAGCGTCTGAAGTATGAGCACAACCCCACAAAACTGGGGATATCATTTGTGGTCCTCGGAACGGGAAAGTTCTTGACTGAGCGAATTTTCTCTGGGTCTAGACGCACGCCTTGGGCATCGACAAGGTGACCGAGCACGGAAATTTGACGACGAGCGAAGTGGCACTTGGAGGCGTCAAGCTGGAGTCCGGCTCGACGAAAAACGTCCAGAATAGCTGACAAACGATCAAGATGCGAGTCGAATGTGGGCGAAAAGACAATAACATCGTCAAAGTAACACAAGCAGGTCGACCATTGCAACCCTTGGAGCAATGAGTCCATCATTCTTTCAAATGTGGCTGGTGCATTGCAGAGACCAAAGGGCATCCATCACCTCAAACTGATAAAGACTATCAAGAGTGATGAATGTGGTCTTCTCGCGGTCCATCTCGTCGACGGCTATCTGCCAGTACCCTGACCGAAGGTCAATAGTTCAAAAATAAGTGGCACCGTACAGGCAGTCGAGGGCGTCGTCGATGCGAGGTAAAGGATAACCGTCTTTCTTGGTAATTTTGTTAAGGTGACGGTAATCGACACAAAAGCGCCATGTTCCATCTTTCTTTTTAACAAGGACGACTGGAGAAACCCAGGGGCTGTATGAAGGCTCGATAATGTTTTAGCAAGCATTTTGCCGACTTCATGTTGTATTATTTGACGCTCCGACGCAGACACACGGTAGGGGCGTCATTGAATGGTAGTTGCATGGCCAGTATTTATGTGATGGGTGACAATGGTCGTTTGGCCTAAAGAGTTGCTGGCAAATTCGAAAATGCTACGATAGCCCTCAAGAACGTGGCAAAGCGCTGCACCTTGCTCAGACGTGAGGTCCGATGACACCATTTGCTCGATGTCGGCGTCCCAAGAACATGATGGAGTGGAACCACTGACTGAGCTGCAGGAATCGTCAACTCTAAAGGGCTCGACATGGTCATCTTGGAGAGCGGTAATTTTGGCCAGGGAGATACCCTGTGGCAGAACTTGGGTGGTGAGTGAAAAGTTGACCAGTGGAAGGAAGGCGCGGTTTCTCGTAATCGTCAGAATCATATGCGACACAGCAACCCCATGCGTAAGCATCACGGCAAGAATCGGGGCCACCATGTAATCACCATCAGGTACTGGCAGCGTGAGGATAAATCGACATGTGCGACAGAGTTAGGCGGGAGGCGCGTGAAATCAATGCAGCGGAGGCTGGTTTGCGGTTGGCTGGTCGGGTCGGAAAAGAGGGGTAAATCAAGATGGTGGGAGCCAGCTGAACAGTCTATAAGGGCAGAGTGCGTGGCTAGAAAATCCATACCGACAATGAGTTCATGAGGGCAATGTTCGATAACAGTGAAAAGAACGACAGTGCTTCTCTCCCCAATAGACACTCGCGCAGAGCACATGCCAAGAATTGCGGCAGCTCCTCCATCGGCGACTCGTACAGCTCGGTTGAGGGCGGGCGTGATAACTTTTCTAAGTCGGCGGCAAAGGTTAGCACTCTTAATGGACACATGCACGCCAGTATCTATCAATGCACTGACACGAACATTGTCGACAATAACGTCCAAAATATTCCGGTTTGTTGTTAAGGTTAATCGAGGATTTCTTACGAAGGTCGTCAAAGCAGCTCCACCTCCAGAAGCGGCACGGACTAGTTTTCCGGTCGGAGGTGCTGCGAATAGGTCGGGGAGGCAGCACGGCGTTGTGGAGGCGACCGGGGCTGACGACGAGCAGGAGACAATGACCGGTCGTAGTGAGGTCTGCTCAGAGGTGCTGCAGGAGCGGAAAATGTGGCCGGCGTTGATGGAGAAAGTGATGGGGACGAGTGGCGAACAGAAATGGCGTAATACTGAGGTGCATAATGGGACGATGGAGCCGAGCGGCTGCGGCAGTGACGAGCGATATGACCAACGCGTCGACAGTTAAAGCATATGGGCCTGTCATCAAGAGTACGCCATTCGGATGGATTGTGTTGTATTCGAGGAGCAGAAGGGGTACGATAAGAAGGCTCAGCAGAATATACGGCAGGAACAGTATGTAGGCCGACATTCGATAGCTCTTGACGAACGACTGCTTGTAATAAAGAGATCGTGGTCGGGGAAGGTGCAGGCGTTTGTAATGGCGTGGCTGCCGGTTGTGCTGCCTCGACTTCTCGACGAATGATGCGTGTAAGGTAGTCACATCGAGGGACCTGGTAGAAGGCGTCGTCACACGAAGAAGTGGCTGCTGTGTTCGGAAGGCGCATGATGCTTTGGGCTACGCGGCGGGCTTTAGCTTGTTCGAGACGTCGGCATTCTTTAAGGATTGTGTCGATGCTCGAGACGTTGTTAAAAACCAGCAGATTGAAAGCATCGTCAGCAATGCCTTTCAAGACGTGGTTAACCTTTTCGTCTTCCGAGATGCATTGGTCGGCCTTGGAACAAAGGGCCAAGACGTCAAGAATGTAGGAGACGTAGGATTCGGTAAAGACTGGACCCTTGTGGCAAGAGTCTTCTTCGCAGCGAGCTGACGACCAGATAAATCACCAAACAGGTCACGTATCTTTTCTTTGAAGAGATCCCAGCTCGTTATGTCGGCTTCGTGGCTTTCAAACCATGTTCGGGGAGTGCCGTTCAGGTAGAAAAGCACGTTGGCGAGCATGAGCGTGGGATCCCAGCGGTGAGTACTCCGCACCTCCACCAATAATGTTACGAGTAACTTGTTTAATGATGTATAAACAGCGCACAGAACTCGACGAGCAAGATGGCGCCAGACCAGCATCGAACGAAAACTCACTTCGTCCTCCTCTTTCATGCAGCCGTGTTTAGCGGCTGTTATGTATCAATATAGAGGCTGAGAAGCACATGCTTCAGAATCCAACTCTTAAGGAATAAGAACACTCCTTACTTTAAATGCCTAGGCAGTGAAAAAAAACATATAAGCGAAAATCAGCGGGTCAATACAATTTGCCTGGTGGAGCGAATACTGAACTACCCGCAGTCTGCTCACGCGAGTTGTTTTTTTTTATTGACGCAGCAAGGCGCTGCAGCACTCATTCGCCACATTGGGTAAAAAACATTTTGCATGTGGCCATGCTTGTCATTAGCGGGTCGGCTTGGTGCTTTTTTGTTGCACACTGCATAGTCATTGTTACTTCTTTGTAAACAAACATAAGATATGCCCATTGTGCTTTCAACTGTTTACTCCTACGCCTATTGGAAGAGCGATGCGATTCTCCTTCTGACACTGCTTACTGAGCCTCTGTTTACTGTTGAATATATGAATAATATTCAGAAGTAAAGTCTGTATGACTAATGTCTAATGACATGTGTGGTGGAGCATTTCAGTTACACGGCAGTTCACTCGAAAGTTAAGGCAGCCATTAAAAAATAGAAAATTGTCATATAATACGTTACTTTACGTCTTCCACATTAATTAGAGAAAGGCGATTTTAGGTTTAAATGTATTGATACGTGCACGTGGGGACACATGAAATGGCGAGGGTAGTTATATATTTTGGCGATGGCATACAATGTGTGCTATCAAGCCTACTGAACAACGCGAATAAATTATATTTTCACTCCTTTCATTTCGTTCTTTTTCCTGTGCCATTAAGATATAACGAAACTTACACTACCAACTAAATCGATCAGAATCCAACCAAACATTCTCTTCATGGCTCTCTTTCACTGAACTACCCCTCAAATGATACTTACTCCGTCAGTATAATCAACTACATCTGACGCCCTCTTTCACCCTGGAGTCTGAGTCAGGAGATGAAGAGGCGTGAATATATAAATCCCATGGAACACAAAGTTTCAACTGGCTCCAATGGTGGGAAAACAGTTTCTACTTTGTTCGAGATTAACTTACAGGTGGAACGTGACATGGCCTAGGGATTTCATCACCCAAAATGTACCGCAAAACTGGAGAAGAAAGTTCGTGCAACGCTGTTCAGCAACAGGCTGAGTGCATCGAATCAGCACTAGGTGTGCTGATTTGAAACGGCTTTGGTCCTGATTGTAAGGCGAGGGGAATTTCGCCTAGCCATGCGCGGCCAGGTACGCTTTAAAGCAAGCCTTCCGTAATGGCTCCGAATTGCTGGCATGAGCGGGACGGGAATCCTCGGCGTCCTTCCATAGACAAGCTTGAACGATGACTCCCGTGTGATTTCTTCCTGTGACGTATTGAGGCCGAAGGCAGCGGCAGTGACGTATTCATCCCAGTTATGACTAGGACTCACGTATGACGACAGTATGACCTTGACGGTGCAGTTTATACGTTTCACCAGACCGTTCGTTTGGGGGTACTCAAGAGTATCCACGGCATGTCAAATTCCATGGTCATTGAGTTCGTATCTGAATGCGTGTGACGTGAAGAGGATGCGGCGGTCAGTGATGACCAAGCGGGGCGCATCATGCCGAAAAGCAGCGCACACGTTGATGAACGAGACAACGTGCTGTGTCGAAGAGTCACATACAGCCCTTACTTTGGTTCACATCCTGACATAGTTTGTGGCAAGGATGAGTAACTTGTTGCCGCGCAACTTACGTGAAAGCGGTCCTATGTGATGAAGTCCTACTATCTCAAAAGATGTTTCTGGATGAGGGATAGGTTGCATGGGGACAGGTTGTGGATTTGTCATGACCTTTATTGCTTGACAGGCTGTGCACGACAAAATGTAGCGATAGATGTCCATGTGCATGCGCCGCCACCAAAACCTTTCTTTGATATGTGCCAGCGTCTTGTGCAGCCTAAGGTGACCAGCGGTCGTGCGTTGTGTCATATAAATAGCACCAATTGTAGAATGGCTAGAGGAACCGCAGGGGCGCACGACCTATCCTACATATGTTGGTCATGAAGGATTCCATTTAGAACAGGATATGATGCATAAAGACTTTGACAATGACGCTTGGAAGTAGATATAACGCAGAAAGACTTTCACGATGATGCTTGGCAGTGCCCACTATCTCGGATAGTCCCAGCATTATATCGATTGTTACTGCATCTTGCAGCTGTGTAGTAATTTATTCAAGCACGGCAGTGACTGGGGAGACGTCGCTGAACTCTTTCGGGTGACGAGAAAGGTAGTCAGCATCTTGATGGCAAGCGCTGCTGGGAAACCATCAAAAATCATAATTTTGAAATATAGAATCCCACATCGTGAACTTATCATTAAGGTCGCCTTTGTTTAGAGCCAGCGAATGCCTTCATTGTTGGTAATGACCATGAAGATTTTATCATAAACGTACGGGCAAATATTTTTGACAGCACAAACTACCGCCAAGCACTAACGTACAGAGCCATGATAGTGACTCTCTGGTTCATTGGGCCAGCAGCTAGCGTAAGTGATTTCTGCGCATTCGGAGACAGAGACTCGGCGCGGGTATCGCCTAACAGGGACTTGAGAGCAAGTACCGATTCTTTGCTGCCCCAAAGGAGTGTGTCATTAAGGTCATGTCATTAAGTGACATGACCAAGCTGTCACGGGATTTTCGTAAAAGTGTTTGAATCTCAGCTTTCTGGTACGAAGTTACGTTGGAGCCGAAGCTGAATTCATACCAGTCAAAGAGTGATACAGGTGGTTGTAAAGGCGCTACTGGCTCTACTTCTGCTACGACAGATAGTGCTTCAAGGTAGGTCAAGGTACCGAGAACGGTGCTTGTCGGCCCACGCAGGTTACTGTCGCACAGGTACAAGACAAGCACTGCAAAGGTTTTGGCCAGAATGGAGGGCCCACGGCATCGCGAATCCATTTCCAGGCTGATAATAAACAGTGTATTCTACTTTATTGTTCATGTCAACATAAAACTTGGTGCGGCTTTAAACGATAACCCACGCAGAAGACGATAAGAGTATAATAAGCGAGGTTGCTGTAGTTACAGCATGCAAAAGCGGGAATATATTTCTAATTTCATGTTATTCACTTCTGTTTGTATTCTTGGCCGTGGACGCTCTCTGTTAAAATGCCGACTTGCGAAGAAATTTTAGTAATTCGACTTTTTATCACGTGGTAGCTGTCAGCCAGCACAGAGCGAACATTCTCAATAGTTCTGTGAATAACACTGTGCAACGGAAAACATGACTGCCAAGGGCAAGCTTTATCAGAAGCTTCATCACTTGCTCCGGGAAGTGTGGAAGCGGTAGGTGTCCATGCGATGGCGCAATCAGTGCCACTAAACTGCAATCTAATCATAAACTCTGCATACCTATCATAACCTAAGAACATTGTCACACAGGTTTCGGACAAGAAGTAACCGCTGTCTGGCTGTCCTCCCATGCTCACACACGCTCAGGCATACTTAGCGGAAGCTAGGTTAAGTGGCTCGATCAGCATGCAATTAGTACTGCGAAACTGCAATCTAATTACAAACTCTGCATAAAAATCACAACTTAAGATCACTGGAACACACAGGTTTGGTACATCAAGCAACCACTGTCTCGCTGTTTTGCCAAGCGCACACACGCTCAGGCATACTTCGCCGAAGCTAGGTAGAGCGGCTCCGTCAGTCAGCACAAGATGGGGTCGACTGACATGCGCAGGGCTCATGGAAAATCTTCCAGGCAAGAAACTCATCGCAAAAAAACTGAAGGTAGCCCCAGTGTCCACAAGTGCTTCAGTGTGCTGGGACAAATTTCCAAGATTCAGCCTCACAGTTGGCATCTCGTTGAAGGGGCCTAGTGAAAGAAGAGGGGCTTCAGTCATAATGCGGGGTGCTGCCCTCGATAACTCGCACTCTATTTTCGGGATAAATGGAGTCGAGTTTGTCATCGACGTGGTCACTCAAAGGCAGTTCCGGGCACAATACTCAACGTCGTTGCAAAGTGGTGGCAATGCATCACCGCTGAAGGATCGTGGAGCCAAACAGGTGTGGAATGCAGGGTCCTGTAGGTTGATTACCAGTATATTCTAACGCTGCTTATGGCCACTCTTGTATTTCTTCCTCAGGAGCTACGGCTACAGCCGATCGTATGTCGATCGGACAAGCGAAGTGGATGAAGCGGTGGGCGTTTCGGGTACGTGTGGCGTCAACAAAGGCGTTAGCAGCGATACGATCCATGATTGTGTCAAAGCAGCCCGACAAGGCTTTCTGGCACAAGCTATAGACGTGCGCAGCTAGTTCATTAAGGTCATGGCGACTTTTTCGGACGTGTTTTAGTTGTGTAAGGTAGAAATCTAGAAAGCGAGTGTCGCCAAATATGATTTGCAGCGGAAAGACCAGATTTTCTTAACTACAGCGGATGATTTTTGAGATATACTCAATGTATTCAGCCGCGGCGGCACGGAGCTGTACGACGAGGGACACGAACTGTACCAAAAATGCTACCCACGACGTGGTGCCACAGAAAGTAGGTGGTGGAAGTAGTGTTCCGAAAAACTGAGGCTTAGCTGAGATGGAAACATACGACGTAGGCATCCGTTGTTGATGTCCTGATCGCGCCTCAATGACAAGGAGCCGCGCATCTACTTCCGCGACGACATGTGCTGCTGGTGCACGTTGGGCAAGTGCGGCCTCAATAGAAAGCAGGCTGGTAGACGAGCGAGTTTAGAAATCTTGTACGAGGGCTCGTCTATCAGCCTCACTTATTGAAGCCAAGGCTTGTGGGCAATGTGGTTAGGTAGACTGCCACGACTGCTTGACTGTTGAGGGTTACTTGGCGTACACTGGGCATACACAGTCCGACAGAAGAGGCTGAACACTGACAGAAGAGACAGGGGACCCCACAGTTCTGCCGAGCGTTTCTCTGTTCTAGGAACATCAGGTTCCCCGACCGTCTACGAAGTGTTGTGTTCTATAGGGTGCATCTGGGAATTGCCGGCTGTTGTCGTCACGGCAGCCTTGCTGCGTGTAAACATGGGTCACAGTTGAAACCACTGCCATCAAATGAAACGTACAAGAGTAACTAACGTAAAGAAGGTGATCATGATGATCCTTGAAATATTGGCACCTACCAACTCGGCCAAGATTCGGGAGGTTCTTACAAACTATTTATGATTGAAACAATGAAACTTTGTCGTGTTTGTTCATAGCTTGGAATACATGAAACATACCCACTCTGGGAAATCGGGCAAGAAAACAAATAGTATGCTTTGAAAGGTAATTGCATTATGGCTTACAAAAAATAAAAGAAAAAGATGCAGAACGAAGATATAACACAAAAAACAAAGATTTGGAGAGTGAGAATTAATAACAAGAAAATAATCACTACCCTATTAACTACACCTTGACTTTGGGAGCCAACCAGAAAGCTGAGTTTTACAAACCCAATTAATTTGAGATGTATTTCTCATACTTATTCAAATTTTCTAAACTACTTCCCCACTCTTTTTGGGGGTATTTGTTAAAGTACGCCTTATGTTGGAATACGTTTAGCGTATTGAATGAAAAAACACACTGCATCGAATACATCTATGTGGCGATTTCATAAAACACAAGCACCAAAATTTAAAATGGTTTCCGTGGTTAAATTTAAATCTAGCTTCACTAACGGAATAGCTAGAAGTGATTCCCCAATTACTGCGTAGTTATGGCATGAGACAAAATAAGTTTCAATAGTATACAATTCTTCGCAGAACGAACAAAAATTGGAGGATGTCAGGCCTGCTCTGTGTAAATAAAAAATTAAAGAGGGAACACGGCACTGAAATCTGGAGAAAATAACTTCAAGTTTTTTTCGATGACTCCACTTACATAGCAATGGAAATTTAAGGTGCTGGTAATCTGTCCATTTTGTAATATATTCCAAACTATTTGTAAAAAACCATACACTGTTTTCATTGTTCTCCTTTACTGGACTGCCCCTCAAGTGGCAGTCACACTGTTAGTATAATGCGCTTCAATTTTGTGTACCTCCAGAAATAGTTTAAGCGCATATTTTAAATATTTCAGAACTCTTTCTTGCGAAATTCTCAGGAAGCGACGGTCTGCAGATGTAAATTAAAAATTTAGTAGGTTGATTTTGGTAATTACTCCAGCCTACAGACTAGGAACAATTCAACTCCACTTGACGAAAATCTAATAGTGGTTGATTCATTGCTTGCATGGCCAGCAAGGAAACTAAAGTGAAAAAATTGGGTGCAGTTAAAAGTTGTCCCTATGACCAACGGCTTCTTGTAATATCAAGACTTGGCCGGTATTGTATACTGTTGCAGCCGTTTGAAGGCTAATATTACCCCTACCTTGGAATAGCACACTGTGTACCGGTTAATAGCCTTAGAACTTACAAACATTTGGATGTTTTGTACACATCGCCATTTGTACTTCTATATATGTGTGTTATCCTCTAGCACAAAATTTTTACTCGAAAGTAAACGACAGAACTAATGATCGTCTAAATTTCTCCTAATAGTGTCACGATTCTTGAAAAATATAGTATTAGTATTGTAACGAGGGAATTGACTTCTTTGCAAGATTAAGTTCATCATTGCTTAGCGCCGCACAAGGGACAAGACGGTCATGCCCACAACGGCTCGCTGCTTGCTCGCGCTTCTTCCTACTCTTCTTCACTTCGGGATCCTTGTCGCGCAAATATATTAAACATATTATGGTTGTTTAACGTCCCAATACAACCATACTATCATGAGAGACGCCGTTGTGAAGCGCTCCGGAATGTTTGACTGTATGGAGTTTTTTTTACGTGCGCCTAAAGCAGATGGACCTCAAGCGTTTTTGCTTCGATTGCTTAACTTAGTAGCAGAGTTTTTATGCATCTGGTGACGTAAGTTTTATGTTGTTACAATCATTCTTAGCTCAATAAAACTATCAAGATATACCTTTCCTACGTTAAGGCGTTGAGGAATTTCAGGAATGGAATTGATCTGCAGTCTATTCCCGGGTTTTTTACTGTAAATAATTTAGGAGATTGGAATTAGAATGAATTGGGGGTGTCCATTCCGCAGCACTGTTGCGGACATAGCACCTCGTTACAGCGAAAAAATGCAATCTATTGAAACTTACCATAAAATGTTTTGCGAGGAGCCATCTAGTTGGCATCGATGCCGACATAGCACGCCTGGACTTTGAAGCAATAAGAACCCGAATGCAACCAAACAAATCCACCAAGCCGGTGTTTCTCGGGAGTCAAACGATGTTCTTGAGCGTGATGGCGTCGAGCGGCAGTGAGGATGCTGAGAAAAGAAGTAGTCCGTTCCAAGTTCTGGCGTTTCAACAGCCAAATCTCTGTCGTAGGAGAGCTTTTGTTATTGTAGAGTACAATCTCACTGACCAAATATCACTCAGAGTAAACCTAACTATAGTTAAGATGCCCCCTAACAGAATTATATGAGGAGATCGGTTGGTAGCTCTTGACGAGCGCTGCAGAATGCGGTGGTCACAGCGTTGGTGCGGCTTTGGTCCATTAGTCAGTTCCTGTAAATGCACGTTTTCTTTTCTCAATGTGTACAGAATGCACAAAGGAACGAAGACAGAAAACGACAAGGCTGCTTTTTGTCCTCGTTCTTTCGTGCCTCCTTTACGTAAGTATAGCACGCCCCAACTAGTTAAAGTACGCATTTCAGTCGATCAGTAAATAGTTCGAACTTGGTACATTCAATGTAAGATGCGAAAATGACTCATAACTAGTAAACAGCGAATATCCTCTGCTGTTAGGCTGTAGTTCCCTTCTGACTTCGTAAATATATAAGAAAGGAGGAAGGACAGGAAGGTTAGCCTTTCTCAAACCGGCTGGCTACCCTGTTGTATAGGGTATGGGCAAAGAAGTCAAGAACTTCGGCTCCTTCTTCGTTTTTTCATGTGATACTGGAGAGCACCTGCACAGAAGTTGGATGCACCTGTGGAAAATTCGGAGGGAAGAGTGAAATCGGGCAATGTAAGACTGAGTCTAGTGATGGATCCGGTAACAAGCCGTTGTCAGTATTTTCAGAATCATCATGCCGAATAAAATATGTGTTCTGGTGAAGGAAGTCATGCAGTGGTTTTCCTCGGACTTCATTCAGTTCATGAAGTTTCTAAACGGCTATGATAGCCCAAGGAAAACTCAAGGTGCATGACACTATCTGGCTTCTTTTTGTTTGATATACTTTCCATGGACTCTTAGTGCTCTTACCCTATCGGAAAAAAAACGAATGATGGGCATGGTGGAAACCACCACCCACCATTATAGTGGATTAATGTAGTGGGTGAATGGTGGAAAACGCCCACCATGGCGCATGGTGGGTATGGTGGGTGCTGCAGTGCCGGCAACACTTGAGCGCAAAATGACGTCAGAATCGCCGTGACGAGCTGCCACAAAAAATAAAAAAAGAATTCTATAAAAACGGTATAAAAACACCCGTCCCGAAAAAAATAAAACGAAACGCCACGGAGGATCGAACCTCCAACCTGTGGATTCCCATATGAAGACGCTAACCACTGCGCCACACCAACAAGACGTTGATGGAGTCTTAAATACTTAGTTGGCATACAAACTTAAGGTTCAACTTAAGTTATGTTTGTCGTGTACACAACATATACAACATCTACACCTGCTACTAAAAATTGCACATTTATTAAACACAAGCAACTGCGGCCTCTAACGATTGCCACTATGTTAATGGCACTAGTGCTATTTTTTTTTACAATTCACAACTTCAAGAAAAAAAAACAAGTGGACTGGGGAGCAGCAACAATTTACCGGCGGGGTCTGCCAAGTTTAATATCCGTTTCGCGCTCGTTCTAAAGGGCGACATCTGCTCACGCTTTATGATGCTTCTAGGCTCATTCCTTAGATACGCCCGCCTAATTTATTTGATTGAGTATTGGGATGCTTTTCGCGCAATGTAGAGGGCGGTCGCGCCAGCGCAATGCTGTAGCTCTTTCGCTATAGGAACAACTACATAACGGCTTGGCCAAAACGAATGCAGTTTGCCGGAAACATTACGCTATCATATTGGTTCACTAAGCACACGAATTGCCACGTCTGAGTTCTCGTACAAAAGCTAGAGAAGTGCCGGCGAGTGCGACCGGCGGCTGTCGGTGAGAAGACACTTAATTACGTTCTCTGGGAGGGCTTTAATTGCGTCGCATCGATGTTTGTTGCTTCTTGAGCGGACACCATACGCAATGAAAAATGCTTCGTTTAGGTTAATTGATGCCATATGGCTGCGCTGTATTGTCATACTTAGTCGTCGTAATCGTGTATTCTGAAACCCGGAAGCACGGACAACACAATTGTACGGGCTCGGTCAGTAGGCCTAACCTTTGGTGGAAATCATGGTGGTAGAACATGTAGTGTACAGATCCCAGCTTGGTACACTATATAAATTGCCCGCCATTATAAGCCCACCCATCATCTGCTTACTGCTCCCCAGCTTTATCGCAATGGTGGGCAGAGCTTCTCAGCTTGGTACACCATGTGGCCCACTATAACAAGCAGCACCCATCATCTGCTTAGTGCTTCCCAGCACTATCGCAATGGTGGGAAGAGTTTCTCAGCTTGGTACACCATGTAGCCCACCATAATAAGCACCACCCACCATATGCTTAGGGCTTCCCAGCATTATCGTAATGGTGGGCAGAGTGTCCCATTATTGCCCACTATCTAGCCTCTGCTTTCCACCATCATTTCCACTTTACCCATCATCTGTACACCATACCACCCAGTATGTCCCGGCATAACCACCATATTTTCCACTACGTCCCACCATGGCCATCATTCCGATAGGGTAGTAAATCCGATAGGGTAGTAAATTTTTCCGATAGGGTAGTAAATCGCTCCAAGATTCACAAAACAAAAAAAAATATTTCCTTGAGAACTGCTGTCTTCTCAAGATTGACTTTCAGTTTCACTCAGTGGGATCAAAATAGCAGCTGATCGAGTGTTCATCGTGCGAAATTTTGTCTTTAGGAGAGATCAAGATATTCCCGACATATCCACAACAAAATCCTTCAAAAAAATTTGGTTCGCACCACTATTCGCTATTTGTTTCGAAGAAGCAAGTTGCCATAGGAAGGTGTCTGTCTAATGTCTTGAGCACTTATGTTGACGTACCACTGGAAGCTACAGCAAGACAACACACAGTACAATAGATACAAGGACATATATATAAAAAAGAAACGAAGAACAATAGAGCCGCATAAATATAGGAGTTGATGCAAGTAACCAAACTGATTCTCGTTAACAAAACTGCACTCGTAGCCTCTTCTTCATTAGATGACACTGTCTCGGAGTTATTCGAACAGCTGCCGCTGCCTTGTGACGAATTCATCCCCTGTCTTGACACCGAACGGAACTCATTTTAGCACTGCCACAGGTATTAGCCGTGGTGGTTGCGGAAGCAGTGGTGGTTGCGGATGCGAACAAAAGCAGTGGTGGTTGCGGATGCGAACACTCGTCTAATTGCTGTTCCTGCCTTCTACAGGTGTTCATCCAGACAGGCCGGGGTCCCGATAGTGACTGCTGCAGCACCTGTCATTTCATCATCCACGTGTCAACGTGGAACGTTGTATTCTGGATAATCTGGCCGCATCATATCTACCGTTCCTAGCATTCCTGTCGTCGTCCTGCGCCTGCGTGGATCTTCAGTCTTGGCATGAAAAGCAGTGACAGGAGGCACGCCCGCGTCAAAGCAGTGGTGGTTGCGGATGCGAACACTCGTCTAATTGCTGTTCCTGCCTTCTACAGGTGTTCATCCAGACAGGCCGGGGTCCCGATAGTGACTGCTGCAGCACCTGTCATTTCATCATCCACGTGTCAACGTGGAACGTTGTATTCTGGATAATCTGGCCGCATCATATCTACCGTTCCTAGCATTCCTGTCGTCGTCCTGCGCCTGCGTGGATCTTCAGTCTTGGCATCAAAAGCAGTGACAGGAGGCACGCCCGCGTCAAAGCAGTGGTGGTTGCGGATGCGAACACTCGTCTAATTGCTGTTCCTGCCTTCTACAGGTCAGTTGGTTTTACGCAACCCTTGGTATTTAGCTCTGTTTTATACCGCAACCACTGCTGCTGCTGCTGCTGCTCTTTGTATTATTTGCTCGCTCGTGTGTTTACTTGTATTCTTCAATAAGTTTCCTGCTTGTGGTATCACAATGCCTACGAATGCCGAATTAGCTAAGAGAATCGAGGACCTTGAGGCAAATTTTGACAGCCGATTGGCAAAGCTCGTGGACAGAATTGTGGGTGACGTTACGACGAAGCTTCGAGAGACGGGATTTGATCTCGGTGCTCTAAATTCAGAGGTTAAAAGTATGGATGCTGGCTTGAAAATGCTTAACGACATTGTAGAGACTGTCCGTACTCAACAACAGGAGCTTTGTTCTACTAACAAAGCTTTGAAGAATGAGAACGAGACTTTAAAGAAGGTGGCGGACCTGGAGCAGTACACTCGGATGAACAACGTCGAGATCAAGGGCGTTCCTTCTTCCCAAGGGGAGGACTGTGTTGCCATAGTGCAGTCGATTGGTAACAAAATCAACTGTCATGTATCGGGCACTGATCTTGACGTTGTTCACAGAGTGCCAGCTAAGTCTGGCCAACAGAATATTGTGGCCCGTTTCTGTTCACGTGAGCAAAAGAATGAGTTTGTTAGGAAGGCACGTAAGGCTCGCCTGAATACACGTGCTCTTGGTTTTTCTGGAGAGGGCACTCATGCTGTCTTTGTTAATGATCACCTCTCGCCGGATAACAAGAAGCTTTTTGCTAAAGCACTTGTTCTCAAAAAAGAGAAACAGTGGGCGTTTCTTTGGACTGATAACTGCCAGATAAAAGCAAGGAAATCTACTGACACCAGGGTATTTCGCATAAAATCAGAGATCGACCTGTCTAATATCTCCTAGTTCTATCATACATTAGCAATTGTAGCGTCTATCCAATTGCAGGATGGCGTATATTTCACCGTCTGAACTCTCATCACGGATGTCTCAACCATGTAGGGCGTTAATTCACTTTAACGCTCGAAGTATAAGAAAAAATTATGATAATATTACCTCATTGCTGTCGGCCATTGGTCACGAGTTCTCTATCATCTGCATCAGTGAAACGTGGCTATGTGAACATGACAGGGACCTGTTTAAGTTTCCTTCCTATTCTTCTGAATACTGTCACCGAATCGACGATGCACATGGTGGAGCAGCTATTTTTATATCTTCATGCCTTCACTATCATAAGCGACTGGACTTGGCACTAAGTATTCCTGGTTGCGAATCCGTGTGGATCGAACTTCATGAACCACATTTTTCGCAAGATAGTAAGAATTTAGTTGTTGCCTGCATATATCGCTCTCCGTCGTCATCTGTCATGGAGTTCTGCCTAGCTTTAGGAGAGGCGTTGAAAACTCTGTCATTAGAAGGGAAACGGGTGATTATTTTAGGAGATATGAATATCAATCTTCTTGATGACACCAACGCAAATGTTTCTCAATACATTTCCTGCTTCAGTGGGTATGGCTACGAGTGCCTCATAACTGCACCTACTCGTGTTCCACTTCATGGAAATGGCACTATAATAGATCACATTCTGTCTAACCTCATTAGTCCTCCTGAAGCAGCTGTCATCGAGGTGCCTGTCACAGATCATTATCCTATTTATGCAAGCATAGACATCTCAAATGATAATAAAATAAGTCGATGCTTCAAGAATATTTTAAATACTGCATCATTCATTAACATCGTCGAGCAGTGTGATTGGTCGGCAGTTAAGAATTGCAATAATGCTGAAATAGCCTACCAACAATTTTCCTCTATTATTTCAAATGCAGTCACGGCCGCTTCAACATTAGTAGTAAGCAGAAAAAAGTACCTTGTCCCAATTAATCCGTGGTTGACACCTAACCTGTTAAAATGTCTGCGGAAAAAGGATAACTTATACAAAAAGACGAAAAAGTGCCCTTTCAATGCTCACCTTCTAAAGCGCTATAAAGAATATTCAAATACATTAGGAAAGTTACTTAAAGCCGCTAAATTAAGGTATTTCGAAGATAAAATAAAGCGAGCCGGAAATGACGTTAAGCAGCAGTGGAAAACTGTAAACAATTTTCTTGGCAGGACTACGGCACATTCAGATATAACCTTGATTCACTCAGAAAAACGTGTGATCGATAACCCATCTGATATCGCGAACTCTTTCAATGACTCATTCGGCATTGATATTCCTCAGTCGACAGCATCCCTCGAACACACTTGTTCACGATTACCACATTCATTCTTCCTTTATCCGACGTCACCCGAGGAAGTGTTCACCGTTATCAATAGTATAAGGAATACAGCGCTGGTCTCGATAAGTTCTTTGCTGCTGACATGAAACTGATAGCTCATTTAATCTGTGATGCATTATGGTCATATTTAAAATCTTGTATTTGGAACTGGGTTCTTCCCTACAATCTCTGAAAAAAGCAAAAATTATTCCCGTTTTTAAAAAGGCGACAAGCGTTAATCTCCAATTACCGGCCTATAGCAA